>CM059364.1:2326494-2432341 GCA_030324255.1 Phytophthora capsici
GGCACCAACAATCAGTAGCCCTCGAGAAGCGTACTGTAGCTGTTTCGGACGATTCCGAGCACCCGACAAAATTCGCTTGGAGATGGACGCAGCTGATAGCACAGGGTCAGTTGTGCCTTGTGGCCGAACGAGAGCCTCTGAATCGCATTATTGACGGAGATACAGATATCCAACATGGACACAAGATGAAACACACACAGGCCGAATCAGACCGTACGATTTGGCACCAACATTCGGTAGCCCTCGAGAAGCGTGCTGTAGCTGTTTCGGACGATTCCGAGCACCCGACAAAATTCGCTTGGAGATGGGCGCAGCTGATAGCACAGGGTCAGTTGTGCCTTGTGGCCGAACTAGAGCCTCTGAATCGCAATATTGACGGAGATACAGACATCCAACATGGACACAAGATGAAACACACACAGGCCGAATCAGACCGTACGATTTGGCACCAACATTCGGTAGCCCTCGAGAAGCGTGCTGTAGCTGTTTCGGTCGAATTCCGAGCACCCGACAAAATTCGCTTGGAGATGGGCGCAGCTGATAGCACAGGGTCAGTTGTGCCTTGTGGCCGAACAAGAGCCTCTGAATCGCATTATTGACGGAGATACAGACATCCAACATGGACACAAGATGAAACACACACAGGCCGAATCAGACCGTACGATTTGGCACCAACATTCGGTAGCCCTCGAGAAGCGTGCTGTAGCTGTTTCGGTCAATTCCGAGCGCCTGACAAAATTCACTTGGAGATGGGCCGAGCTGATAGCACAGGGTCAGTTGTGCCTTGTGGCCGAACGAGAGCCTCTGAATCGCATTATTGACGGAGATACAGACATCCAACATGGACACAAGATGAAACACACACAGGCCGAATCAGACCGTACGATTTGGCACCAACAATCAGTAGCCCTCGAGAAGCGTACTGTAGCTGTTTCGGACGATTCCGAGCACCCGACAAAATTCGCTTGGAGATGGACGCAGCTGATAGCACAGGGTCAGTTGTGCCTTGTGGCCGAACGAGAGCCTCTGAATCGCATTATTGACGGAGATACAGATATCCAACATGGACACAAGATGAAACACACACAGGCCGAATCAGACCGTACGATTTGGCACCAACATTCGGTAGCCCTCGAGAAGCGTGCTGTAGCTGTTTCGGACGATTCCGAGCACCCGACAAAATTCGCTTGGAGATGGGCGCAGCTGATAAGCACAGGGTCAGTTGTGCCTTGTGGCCGAACGAGAGCCTCTGAATCGCATTATTGACGGAGATACAGACATCCAACATGGACACAAGATGAAACACACACAGGCCGAATCAGACCGTACGATTTGGCACCAACGTTCGGTAGCCCTCGAGAAGCGTGCTGTAGCTGTTTCGGTCAATTCCGAGCACCCGACAAAATTCGCTTGGAGATGGGCGCAGCTGATAGCACAGGGTCAGTTGTGCCTTGTGGCCGAACAAGAGCCTCTGAATCGCATTATTGACGGAGATACAGACATCCAACATGGACACAAGATGAAACACACACAGGCCGAATCAGACCGTACGATTTGGCACCAACATTCGGTAGCCCTCGAGAAGCGTGCTGTAGCTGTTTCGGTCAATTCCGAGCGCCTGACAAAATTCACTTGGAGATGGGCCGAGCTGATAGCACAGGGTCAGTTGTGCCTTGTGGCCGAACGAGAGCCTCTGAATCGCATTATTGACGGAGATACAGACATCCAACATGGACACAAGATGAAACACACACAGGCCGAATCAGACCGTACGATTTGGCACCAACAATCAGTAGCCCTCGAGAAGCGTGCTGTAGCTGTTTCGGACGATTCCGAGCACCCGACAAAATTCGCTTGGAGATGGGCGCAGCTGATAGCACAGGGTCAGTTGTGCCTTGTGGCCGAACGAGAGCCTCTGAATCGCATTATTGACGGAGATACAGACATCCAACATGGACACAAGATAGAAACACACACAGGCCGAATCAGACCGTACGATTTGGCACCAACAATCAGTAGCCCTCGAGAAGCGTGCTGTAGCTGTTTCGGACGATTCCGAGCACCCGACAAAATTCGCTTGGAGATGGGCGCAGCTGATAGCACAGGGTCAGTTGTGCCTTGTGGCCGAACGAGAGCCTCTGAATCGCATTATTGACGGAGATACAGACATCCAACATGGACACAAGATGAAACACACACAGGCCGAATCAGACCGTACGATTTGGCACCAACAATCAGTAGCCCTCGAGAAGCGTGCTGTAGCTGTTTCGGACGATTCCGAGCACCCGACAAAATTCGCTTGGAGATGGGCGCAGCTGATAGCACAAGGGTCAGTTGTGCCTTGTGGCCGAACGAGAGCCTCTGAATCGCATTATTGACGGAGATACAGACATCCAACATGGACACAAGATGAAACACACACAGGCCGAATCAGACCGTACGATTTGGCACCAACATTCGGTAGCCCTCGAGAAGCGTGCTGTAGCTGTTTCGGTCAATTCCGAGCGCCTGACAAAATTCACTTGGAGATGGGCCGAGCTGATAGCACAGGGTCAGTTGTGCCTTGTGGCCGAACGAGAGCCTCTGAATCGCATTATTGACGGAGATACAGACATCCAACATGGACACAAGATGAAACACACACAGGCCGAATCAGACCGTACGATTTGGCACCAACAATCAGTAGCCCTCGAGAAGCGTGCTGTAGCTGTTTCGGACGATTCCGAGCACCCGACAAAATTCGCTTGGAGATGGGCGCAGCTGATAGCACAGGGTCAGTTGTGCCTTGTGGCCGAACGAGAGCCTCTGAATCGCATTATTGACGGAGATACAGACATCCAACATGGACACAAGATGAAACACACACAGGCCGAATCAGACCGTACGATTTGGCACCAACATTCGGTAGCCCTCGAGAAGCGTGCTGTAGCTGTTTCGGTCAATTCCGAGCGCCTGACAAAATTCACTTGGAGATGGGCCGAGCTGATAGCACAGGGTCAGTTGTGCCTTGTGGCCGAACGAGAGCCTCTGAATCGCATTATTGACGGAGATACAGACATCCAACATGGACACAAGATGAAACACACACAGGCCGAATCAGACCGTACGATTTGGCACCAACAATCAGTAGCCCTCGAGAAGCGTACTGTAGCTGTTTCGGACGATTCCGAGCACCCGACAAAATTCGCTTGGAGATGGGCGCAGCTGATAGCACAGGGTCAGTTGTGCCTTGTGGCCGAACGAGAGCCTCTGAATCGCATTATTGACGGAGATACAGACATCCAACATGGACACAAGATGAAACACACACAGGCCGAATCAGACCGTACGATTTGGCACCAACATTCGGTAGCCCTCGAGAAGCGTGCTGTAGCTGTTTCGGACGATTCCGAGCACCCGACAAAATTCGCTTGGAGATGGGCGCAGCTGATAGCACAAGGGTCAGTTGTGCCTTGTGGCCGAACGAGAGCCTCTGAATCGCATTATTGACGGAGATACAGACATCCAACATGGACACAAGATGAAACACACACAGGCCGAATCAGACCGTACGATTTGGCACCAACATTCGGTAGCCCTCGAGAAGCGTGCTGTAGCTGTTTCGGTCAATTCCGAGCACCCGACAAAATTCGCTTGGAGATGGGCGCAGCTGATAGCACAGGGTCAGTGGTGCCTTGTGGCCGAACAAGAGCCTCTGAATCGCATTATTGACGGAGATACAGACATCCAACATGGACACAAGATGAAACACACACAGGCCGAATCAGACCGTACGATTTGGCACCAACATTCGGTAGCCCTCGAGAAGCGTGCTGTAGCTGTTTCGGTCAATTCCAAGCGCCTGACAAAATTCACTTGGAGATGGGCCGAGCTGATAGCACAGGGTCAGTTGTGCCTTGTGGCCGAACGAGAGCCTCTGAATCGCATTATTGACGGAGATACAGACATCCAACATGGACACAAGATGAAACACACACAGGCCGAATCAGACCGTACGATTTGGCACCAACAATCAGTAGCCCTCGAGAAGCGTGCTGTAGCTGTTTCGGACGATTCCGAGCACCCGACAAAATTCGCTTGGAGATGGGCGCAGCTGATAGCACAGGGTCAGTTGTGCCTTGTGGCCGAAGGAGAGCCTCTGAATCGCATTATTGACGGAGATACAGACATCCAACATGGACACAAGATGAAACACACACAGGCCGAATCAGACCGTACGATCTGGCACCAACATTTTCTAGCCGTCGAGAAGCGTGCTGTAGCTGTTTCGGTCAATTCCGAGCGCCTGACAAAATTCACTTGGAGATGGGCCGAGCTGATAGCACAGGGTCAGTTGTGCCTTGTGGCCGAACGAGAGCCTCTGAATCGCATTATTGACGGAGATACAGACATCCAACATGGACACAAGATGAAACACACACAGGCCGAATCAGACCGTACGATTTGGCACCAACAATCAGTAGCCCTCGAGAAGCGTGCTGTAGCTGTTTCGGACGATTCCGAGCACCCGACAAAATTCGCTTGGAGATGGGCGCAGCTGATAGCACAGGGTCAGTTGTGCCTTGTGGCCGAACGAGAGCCTCTGAATCGCATTATTGACGGAGATACAGACATCCAACATGGACACAAGATGAAACACACACAGGCCGAATCAGACCGTACGATCTGGCACCAACATTTTCTAGCCGTCGAGAAGCGTGCTGTAGCTGTTTCGGTCAATTCCGAGCGCCTGACAAAATTCACTTGGAGATGGGCCGAGCTGATAGCACAGGGTCAGTTGTGCCTTGTGGCCGAACGAGAGCCTCTGAATCGCATTATTGACGGAGATACAGACATCCAACATGGACACAAGATGAAACACACACAGGCCGAATCAGACCGTACGATTTGGCACCAACATTTTCTAGCCGTCGAGAAGCGTGCTGTAGCTGTTTCGGACGATTCCGAGCACCCGACAAAATTCGCTTGGAGATGGGCCGAGCTGATAGCACAGGGTCAGTTGTGCCTTGTGGCCGAACGAGAGCCTCTGAATCGCATTATTGACGGAGATACAGACATCCAACATGGACACAAGATGAAACACACACAGGCCGAATCAGACCGTGCCATTTGGCACCAACATTTTCTAGCCGTCGAGAAGCGTGCTGTAGCTGTTTCGGTCAATTCCGAGCGCCTGACAAAATTCACTTGGAGATGGGCCGAGCTGATAGCACAGGGTCAGTTGTGCCTTGGGGCCGAACGAGAGCCTCTGAATCGCATTATTGACGGAGATACAGACATCCAACATGGACACAAGATGAAACACACACAGGCCGCATCAGACCGTACGATTTGGCACCAACAATCAGTAGCCCTCGAGAAGCGTACTGTAGCTGTTTCGGACGATTCCGAGCACCCGACAAAATTCGCTTGGAGATGGGCGCAGCTGATAGCACAGGGTCAGTTGTGCCTTGTGGCCGAACGAGAGCCTCTGAATCGCATTATTGACGGAGATACAGACATCCAACATGGACACAAGATGAAACACACACAGGCCGAATCAGACCGTACGATCTGGCACCAACATTTTCTAGCCGTCGGGAAGCGTGCTGTAGCTGTTTCGGTCAATTCCGAGCGCCTGACAAAATTCACTTGGAGATGGGCCGAGCTGATAGCACAGGGTCAGTTGTGCCTTGTGGCCGAACGAGAGCCTCTGAATCGCATTATTGACGGAGATACAGACATCCAACATGGACACAAGATGAAACACACACAGGCCGAATCAGACCGTACGATTTGGCACCAACATTCGGTAGCCCTCGAGAAGCGTGCTGTAGCTGTTTCGGTCAATTCCGAGTGCCTGACAAAATTCACTTGGAGATGGGCCGAGCTGATAGCACAGGGTCAGTTGTTCCTTGTGGCCGGACAAGAGCCTCTGAATCGCATTATTGACGGAGATACAGACATCCAACATGGACACAAGATGAAACACACACAGGCCGAATCAGACCGTACGATTTGGCACCAACATTCGGTAGCCCTCGAGAAGCGTGCTGTAGCTGTTTCGGTCAATTCCGAGCGCCTGACAAAATTCACTTGGAGATGGGCCGAGCTGATAGCACAGGGTCAGTTGTGCCTTGTGGCCGAACGAGAGCCTCTGAATCGCATTATTGACGGAGATACAGACATCCAACATGGACACAAGATGAAACACACACAGGCCGAATCAGACCGTACGATTTGGCACCAACAATCCGTAGCCCTCGAGAAGCGTGCTGTAGCTGTTTCGGACGATTCCGAGCACCCGACAATTTCGCTTGGAGATGGGCGCAGCTGATAGCACAGGGTCAGTTGTGGCTTGTGGCCGAACGAGAGCCTCTGAATCGCATTATTGACGGAGATACAGACATCCAACATGGACACAAGATGAAACACACACAGGCCGAATCAGACCGTGCCATTTGGCACCAACATTTTCTAGCCGTCGAGAAGCGTGCTGTAGCTGTTTCGGTCAATTCCGAGTGCCTGACAAAATTCACTTGGAGATGGGCCGAGCTGATAGCACAGGGTCAGTTGTTCCTTGTGGCCGGACAAGAGCCTCTGAATCGCATTATTGACGGAGATACAGACATCCAACATGGACACAAGATGAAACACACACAGGCCGAATCAGACCGTACGATTTGGCACCAACATTCGGTAGCCCTCGAGAAGCGTGCTGTAGCTGTTTCGGTCAATTCCGAGCGCCTGACAAAATTCACTTGGAGATGGGCCGAGCTGATAGCACAGGGTCAGTTGTGCCTTGTGGCCGAACGAGAGCCTCTGAATCGCATTATTGACGGAGATACAGACATCCAACATGGACACAAGATGAAACACACACAGGCCGAATCAGACCGTGCCATTTGGCACCAACATTTTCTAGCCGTCGAGAAGCGTGCTGTAGCTGTTTCGGTCAATTCCGAGCGCCTGACAAAATTCACTTGGAGATGGGCCGAGCTGATAGCACAGGGTCAGTTGTGCCTTGTGGCCGAACGAGAGCCTCTGAATCGCATTATTGACGGAGATACAGACATCCAACATGGACACAAGATGAAACACACACAGGCCGAATCAGACCGTACGATCTGGCACCAACATTTTCTAGCCGTCGAGAAGCGTGCTGTAGCTGTTTCGGTCAATTCCGAGCGCCTGACAAAATTCACTTGGAGATGGGCGCAGCTGATAGCACAGGGTCAGTTGTGCCTTGTGGCCGAACGAGAGCCTCTGAATCGCATTATTGACGGAGATACAGACATCCAACATGGACACAAGATGAAACACACACAGGCCGAATCAGACCGTACGATTTGGCACCAACATTCGGTAGCCCTCGAGAAGCGTGCTGTAGCTGTTTCGGTCAATTCCGAGCGCCTGACAAAATTCACTTGGAGATGGGCCGAGCTGATAGCACAGGGTCAGTTGTGCCTTGTGGCCGAACGAGAGCCTCTGAATCGCATTATTGACGGAGATACAGACATCCAACATGGACACAAGATGAAACACACACAGGCCGAATCAGACCGTACGATTTGGCACCAACATTCGGTAGCCCTCGAGAAGCGTGCTGTAGCTGTTTCGGTCAATTCCGAGCGCCTGACAAAATTCACTTGGAGATGGGCCGAGCTGATAGCACAGGGTCAGTTGTGCCTTGTGGCCGAACGAGAGCCTCTGAATCGCATTATTGACGGAGATACAGACATCCAACATGGACACAAGATGAAACACACACAGGCCGAATCAGACCGTACGATTTGGCACCAACATTCGGTAGCCCTCGAGAAGCGTGCTGTAGCTGTTTCGGACGATTCCGAGCACCCGACAAAATTCGCTTGGAGATGGGCGCAGCTGATAGCACAGGGTCAGTTGTGCCTTGTGGCCGAACGAGAGCCTCTGAATCGCATTATTGACGGAGATACAGACATCCAACATGGACACAAGATGAAACACACACAGGCCGAATCAGACCGTACGATTTGGCACCAACATTCGGTAGCCGTCGAGAAGCGTACTGTAGCTGTTTCGGACGATTCCGAGCACCCGACAAAATTCGCTTGGAGATGGGCGCAGCTGATAGCACAGGGTCAGTTGTGCCTTGTGGCCGAACGAGAGCCTCTGAATCGCATTATTGACGGAGATACAGACATCCAACATGGACACAAGATGAAACACACACAGGCCGAATCAGACCGTACGATTTGGCACCAACATTCGGTAGCCCTCGAGAAGCGTGCTGTAGCTGTTTCGGTCAATTCCGAGCGCCTGACAAAATTCACTTGGAGATGGGCCGAGCTGATAGCACAGGGTCAGTTGTGCCTTGTGGCCGAACGAGAGCCTCTGAATCGCATTATTGACGGAGATACAGACATCCAACATGGACACAAGATGAAACACACACAGGCCGAATCAGACCGTACGATCTGGCACCAACATTCGGTAGCCCTCGAGAAGCGTGCTGTAGCTGTTTCGGACGATTCCGAGCACCCGACAAAATTCGCTTGGAGATGGGCGCAGCTGATAGCACAGGGTCAGTTGTGCCTTGTGGCCGAACGAGAGCCTCTGAATCGCATTATTGACGGAGATACAGACATCCAACATGGACACAAGATGAAACACACACAGGCCGAATCAGACCGTACGATTTGGCACCAACATTCGGTAGCCGTCGAGAAGCGTACTGTAGCTGTTTCGGACGATTCCGAGCACCCGACAAAATTCGCTTGGAGATGGGCGCAGCTGATAGCACAGGGTCAGTTGTGCCTTGTGGCCGAACGAGAGCCTCTGAATCGCATTATTGACGGAGATACAGACATCCAACATGGACACAAGATGAAACACACACAGGCCGAATCAGACCGTACGATTTGGCACCAACATTCGGTAGCCGTCGAGAAGCGTACTGTAGCTGTTTCGGACGATTCCGAGCACCCGACAAAATTCGCTTGGAGATGGGCGCAGCTGATAGCACAGGGTCAGTTGTGCCTTGTGGCCGAACGAGAGCCTCTGAATCGCATTATTGACGGAGATACAGACATCCAACATGGACACAAGATGAAACACACACAGGCCGAATCAGACCGTACGATTTGGCACCAACATTCGGTAGCCCTCGAGAAGCGTGCTGTAGCTGTTTCGGTCAATTCCGAGCGCCTGACAAAATTCACTTGGAGATGGGCCGAGCTGATAGCACAGGGTCAGTTGTGCCTTGTGGCCGAACGAGAGCCTCTGAATCGCATTATTGACGGAGATACAGACATCCAACATGGACACAAGATGAAACACACACAGGCCGAATCAGACCGTACGATTTGGCACCAACATTCGGTAGCCCTCGAGAAGCGTGCTGTAGCTGTTTCGGACGATTCCGAGCACCCGACAAAATTCGCTTGGAGATGGGCGCAGCTGATAGCACAGGGTCAGTTGTGCCTTGTGGCCGAACGAGAGCCTCTGAATCGCATTATTGACGGAGATACAGACATCCAACATGGACACAAGATGAAACACACACAGGCCGAATCAGACCGTACGATTTGGCACCAACATTCGGTAGCCGTCGAGAAGCGTACTGTAGCTGTTTCGGACGATTCCGAGCACCCGACAAAATTCGCTTGGAGATGGGCGCAGCTGATAGCACAGGGTCAGTTGTGCCTTGTGGCCGAACGAGAGCCTCTGAATCGCATTATTGACGGAGATACAGACATCCAACATGGACACAAGATGAAACACACACAGGCCGAATCAGACCGTACGATTTGGCACCAACATTCGGTAGCCGTCGAGAAGCGTACTGTAGCTGTTTCGGACGATTCCGAGCACCCGACAAAATTCGCTTGGAGATGGGCGCAGCTGATAGCACAGGGTCAGTTGTGCCTTGTGGCCGAACGAGAGCCTCTGAATCGCATTATTGACGGAGATACAGACATCCAACATGGACACAAGATGAAACACACACAGGCCGAATCAGACCGTACGATTTGGCACCAACATTCGGTAGCCGTCGAGAAGCGTGCTGTAGCTGTTTCGGACGATTCCGAGCACCCGACAAAATTCGCTTGGAGATGGGCGCAGCTGATAGCACAGGGTCAGTTGTGCCTTGTGGCCGAACGAGAGCCTCTGAATCGCATTATTGACGGAGATACAGACATCCAACATGGACACAAGATGAAACACACACAGGCCGAATCAGACCGTACGATTTGGCACCAACATTCGGTAGCCCTCGAGAAGCGTGCTGTAGCTGTTTCGGACGATTCCGAGCACCCGACAAAATTCGCTTGGAGATGGGCGCAGCTGATAGCACAGGGTCAGTTGTGCCTTGTGGCCGAACGAGAGCCTCTGAATCGCATTATTGACGGAGATACAGACATCCAACATGGACACAAGATGAAACACACACAGGCCGAATCAGACCGTACGATTTGGCACCAACATTCGGTAGCCGTCGAGAAGCGTGCTGTAGCTGTTTCGGACGATTCCGAGCACCCGACAAAATTCGCTTGGAGATGGGCGCAGCTGATAGCACAGGGTCAGTTGTGCCTTGTGGCCGAACGAGAGCCTCTGAATCGCATTATTGACGGAGATACAGACATCCAACATGGACACAAGATGAAACACACACAGGCCGAATCAGACCGTACGATTTGGCACCAACATTCGGTAGCCCTCGAGAAGCGTGCTGTAGCTGTTTCGGTCAATTCCGAGCACCCGACAAAATTCACTTGGAGATGGGTCGAGCTGATAGCACAGGGTCAGTTGTGCCTTGTGGCCGAACGAGAGCCTCTGAATCGCATTATTGACGGAGATACAGACATCCAACATGGACACAAGATGAAACACACACAGGCCGAACCAGACCGTACGATTTGGCACCAACATTCGGTAGCCCTCGAGTAGCGTGCTGTAACTGTTTCGGACGATTCCGAGCACCCGACAAAATTCGCTTGGAGATGGGCCGAGCTGATAGCACAGGGTCAGTTGTGCCTTGTGGCCGAACGAGAGCCTCTGAATCGCATTATTGACGGAGATACAGACATCCAACATGGACACAAGATGAAACACACACAGGCCGAATCAGACCGTACGATTTGGCACCAACATTCGGTAGCCCTCGAGAAGCGTGCTGTAGCTGTTTCGGACGATTCCGAGCACCCGACAAAATTCGCTTGGAGATGGGCGCAGCTGATAGCACAGGGTCAGTTGTGCCTTGTGGCCGAACGAGAGCCTCTGAATCGCATTATTGACGGAGATACAGACATCCAACATGGACACAAGATGAAACACACACAGGCCGAATCAGACCGTACGATTTGGCACCAACATTCGGTAGCCGTCGAGAAGCGTGCTGTAGCTGTTTCGGACGATTCCGAGCACCCGACAAAATTCGCTTGGAGATGGGCGCAGCTGATAGCACAGGGTCAGTTGTGCCTTGTGGCCGAACGAGAGCCTCTGAATCGCATTATTGACGGAGATACAGACATCCAACATGGACACAAGATGAAACACACACAGGCCGAATCAGACCGTACGATTTGGCACCAACATTCGGTAGCCCTCGAGAAGCGTGCTGTAGCTGTTTCGGTCAATTCCGAGCGCCTGACAAAATTCACTTGGAGATGGGCCGAGCTGATAGCACAGGGTCAGTTGTGCCTTGTGGCCGAACGAGAGCCTCTGAATCGCATTATTGACGGAGATACAGACATCCAACATGGACACAAGATGAAACACACACAGGCCGAATCAGACCGTACGATTTGGCACCAACATTCGGTAGCCCTCGAGAAGCGTGCTGTAGCTGTTTCGGACGATTCCGAGCACCCGACAAAATTCGCTTGGAGATGGGCGCAGCTGATAGCACAGGGTCAGTTGTGCCTTGTGGCCGAACGAGAGCCTCTGAATCGCATTATTGACGGAGATACAGACATCCAACATGGACACAAGATGAAACACACACAGGCCGAATCAGACCGTACGATTTGGCACCAACATTCGGTAGCCCTCGAGAAGCGTGCTGTAGCTGTTTCGGACGATTCCGAGCACCCGACAAAATTCGCTTGGAGATGGGCGCAGCTGATAGCACAGGGTCAGTTGTGCCTTGTGGCCGAACGAGAGCCTCTGAATCGCATTATTGACGGAGATACAGACATCCAACATGGACACAAGATGAAACACACACAGGCCGAATCAGACCGTACGATTTGGCACCAACAATCAGTAGCCCTCGAGAAGCGTGCTGTAGCTGTTTCGGACGATTCCGAGCACCCGACAAAATTCGCTTGGAGATGGGCGCAGCTGATAGCACAGGGTCAGTTGTGCCTTGTGGCCGAACGAGAGCCTCTGAATCGCATTATTGACGGAGATACAGACATCCAACATGGACACAAGATGAAACACACACAGGCCGAATCAGACCGTACGATTTGGCACCAACATTCGGTAGCCCTCGAGAAGCGTGCTGTAGCTGTTTCGGACGATTCCGAGCACCCGACAAAATTCGCTTGGAGATGGGCGCAGCTGATAGCACAGGGTCAGTTGTGCCTTGTGGCCGAACGAGAGCCTCTGAATCGCATTATTGACGGAGATACAGACATCCAACATGGACACAAGATGAAACACACACAGGCCGAATCAGACCGTACGATTTGGCACCAACAATCAGTAGCCCTCGAGAAGCGTGCTGTAGCTGTTTCGGACGATTCCGAGCACCCGACAAAATTCGCTTGGAGATGGGCGCAGCTGATAGCACAGGGTCAGTTGTGTCTTGTGGCCGAACGAGAGCCTCTGAATCGCATTATTGACGGAGATACAGACATCCAACATGGACACAAGATGAAACACACACAGGCCGAATCAGACCGTACGATTTGGCACCAACATTCGGTAGCCCTCGAGAAGCGTGCTGTAACTGTTTCGGACGATTCCGAGCACCCGACAAAATTCGCTTGGAGATGGGCGCAGCTGATAGCACAGGGTCAGTTGTGCCTTGTGGCCGAACGAGAGCCTCTGAATCGCATTATTGACGGAGATACAGACATCCAACATGGACACAAGATGAAACACACACAGGCCGAATCAGACCGTACGATTTGGCACCAACAATCAGTAGCCCTCGAGAAGCGTGCTGTAGCTGTTTCGGACGATTCCGAGCACCCGACAAAATTCGCTTGGAGATGGGCGCAGCTGATAGCACAGGGTCAGTTGTGCCTTGTGGCCGAACGAGAGCCTCTGAATCGCATTATTGACGGAGATACAGACATCCAACATGGACACAAGATGAAACACACACAGGCCGAATCAGACCGTACGATTTGGCACCAACATTCGGTAGCCCTCGAGAAGCGTGCTGTAGCTGTTTCGGACGATTCCGAGCACCCGACAAAATTCGCTTGGAGATGGGCGCAGCTGATAGCACAGGGTCAGTTGTGCCTTGTGGCCGAACGAGAGCCTCTGAATCGCATTATTGACGGAGATACAGACATCCAACATGGACACAAGATGAAACACACACAGGCCGAACCAGACCGTACGATTTGGCACCAACATTCGGTAGCCCTCGAGTAGCGTGCTGTAACTGTTTCGGACGATTCCGAGCACCCGACAAAATTCGCTTGGAGATGGGCCGAGCTGATAGCACAGGGTCAGTTGTGCCTTGTGGCCGAACGAGAGCCTCTGAATCGCATTATTGACGGAGATACAGACATCCAACATGGACACAAGATAAAACACACACAGGCCGAATCAGACCGTACGATTTGGCACCAACAATCAGTAGCCCTCGAGAAGCGTGCTGTAGCTGTTTCGGACGATTCCGAGCACCCGACAAAATTCGCTTGAAGATGGGCGCAGCTGATAGCACAGGGTCAGTTGTGCCTTGTGGCCGAACGAGAGCCTCTGAATCGCATTATTGACGGAGGTACAGACATCCAACATGGACACAAGATGAAACACACACAGGCCGAATCAGACCGTACGATTTGGCACCAACAATCAGTAGCCCTCGAGAAGCGTGCTGTAGCTGTTTCGGACGATTCCGAGCACCCGACAAAATTCGCTTGGAGATGGGCGCAGCTGATAGCACAGGGTCAGTTGTGCCTTGTGGCCGAACGAGAGCCTCTGAATCGCATTATTGACGGAGATACAGACATCCAACATGGACACAAGATGAAACACACACAGGCCGAATCAGACCGTACGATTTGGCACCAACATTCGGTAGCCCTCGAGAAGCGTGCTGTAGCTGTTTCGGACGATTCCGAGCACCCGACAAAATTCGCTTGGAGATGGGCGCAGCTGATAGCACAGGGTCAGTTGTGCCTTGTGGCCGAACGAGAGCCTCTGAATCGCATTATTGACGGAGATACAGACATCCAACATGGACACAAGATGAAACACACACAGGCCGAACCAGACCGTACGATTTGGCACCAACATTCGGTAGCCCTCGAGTAGCGTGCTGTAACTGTTTCGGACGATTCCGAGCACCCGACAAAATTCGCTTGGAGATGGGCCGAGCTGATAGCACAGGGTCAGTTGTGCCTTGTGGCCGAACGAGAGCCTCTGAATCGCATTATTGACGGAGATACAGACATCCAACATGGACACAAGATAAAACACACACAGGCCGAATCAGACCGTACGATTTGGCACCAACAATCAGTAGCCCTCGAGAAGCGTGCTGTAGCTGTTTCGGACGATTCCGAGCACCCGACAAAATTCGCTTGAAGATGGGCGCAGCTGATAGCACAGGGTCAGTTGTGCCTTGTGGCCGAACGAGAGCCTCTGAATCGCATTATTGACGGAGGTACAGACATCCAACATGGACACAAGATGAAACACACACAGGCCGAATCAGACCGTACGATTTGGCACCAACAATCAGTAGCCCTCGAGAAGCGTGCTGTAGCTGTTTCGGACGATTCCGAGCACCCGACAAAATTCGCTTGGAGATGGGCGCAGCTGATAGCACAGGGTCAGTTGTGCCTTGTGGCCGAACGAGAGCCTCTGAATCGCATTATTGACGGAGATACAGACATCCAACATGGACACAAGATGAAACACACACAGGCCGAATCAGACCGTACGATTTGGCACCAACATTCGGTAGCCCTCGAGAAGCGTGCTGTAACTGTTTCGGACGATTCCGAGCACCCGACAAAATTCGCTTGGAGATGGGCGCAGCTGATAGCACAGGGTCAGTTGTGCCTTGTGGCCGAACGAGAGCCTCTGAATCGCATTATTGACGGAGATACAGACATCCAACATGGACACAAGATGAAACACACACAGGCCGAATCAGACCGTACGATTTGGCACCAACATTCGGTAGCCCTCGAGAAGCGTGCTGTAACTGTTTCGGACGATTCCGAGCACCCGACAAAATTCGCTTGGAGATGGGCGCAGCTGATAGCACAGGGTCAGTTGTGCCTTGTGGCCGAACGAGAGCCTCTGAATCGCATTATTGACGGAGATACAGACATCCAACATGGACACAAGATGAAACACACACAGGCCGAATCAGACCGTACGATTTGGCACCAACAATCAGTAGCCCTCGAGAAGCGTGCTGTAGCTGTTTCGGACGATTCCGAGCACCCGACAAAATTCGCTTGGAGATGGGCGCAGCTGATAGCACAGGGTCAGTTGTGCCTTGTGGCCGAACGAGAGCCTCTGAATCGCATTATTGACGGAGATACAGACATCCAACATGGACACAAGATGAAACACACACAGGCCGAATCAGACCGTACGATTTGGCACCAACATTCGGTAGCCCTCGAGAAGCGTGCTGTAGCTGTTTCGGACGATTCCGAGCACCCGACAAAATTCGCTTGGAGATGGGCGCAGCTGATAGCACAGGGTCAGTTGTGCCTTGTGGCCGAACGAGAGCCTCTGAATCGCATTATTGACGGAGATACAGACATCCAACATGGACACAAGATGAAACACACACAGGCCGAATCAGACCGTACGATTTGGCACCAACATTCGGTAGCCCTCGAGAAGCGTGCTGTAGCTGTTTCGGACGATTCCGAGCACCCGACAAAATTCGCTTGGAGATGGGCGCAGCTGATAGCACAGGGTCAGTTGTGCCTTGTGGCCGAACGAGAGCCTCTGAATCGCATTATTGACGGAGATACAGACATCCAACATGGACACAAGATGAAACACACACAGGCCGAATCAGACCGTACGATTTGGCACCAACATTCGGTAGCCCTCGAGTAGCGTGCTGTAACTGTTTCGGACGATTCCGAGCACCCGACAAAATTCGCTTGGAGATGGGCGCAGCTGATAGCACAGGGTCAGTTGTGCCTTGTGGCCGAACGAGAGCCTCTGAATCGCATTATTGACGGAGATACAGACATCCAACATGGACACAAGATGAAACACACACAGGCCGAATCAGACCGTACGATTTGGCACCAACAATCAGTAGCCCTCGAGAAGCGTGCTGTAGCTGTTTCGGACGATTCCGAGCACCCGACAAAATTCGCTTGGAGATGGGCGCAGCTGATAGCACAGGGTCAGTTGTGCCTTGTGGCCGAACGAGAGCCTCTGAATCGCATTATTGACGGAGATACAGACATCCAACATGGACACAAGATGAAACACACACAGGCCGAATCAGACCGTACGATTTGGCACCAACATTCGGTAGCCCTCGAGAAGCGTGCTGTAGCTGTTTCGGACGATTCCGAGCACCCGACAAAATTCGCTTGGAGATGGGCGCAGCTGATAGCACAGGGTCAGTTGTGCCTTGTGGCCGAACGAGAGCCTCTGAATCGCATTATTGACGGAGATACAGACATCCAACATGGACACAAGATGAAACACACACAGGCCGAATCAGACCGTACGATTTGGCACCAACATTCGGTAGCCCTCGAGAAGCGTGCTGTAGCTGTTTCGGACGATTCCGAGCACCCGACAAAATTCGCTTGGAGATGGGCGCAGCTGATAGCACAGGGTCAGTTGTGCCTTGTGGCCGAACGAGAGCCTCTGAATCGCATTATTGACGGAGATACAGACATCCAACATGGACACAAGATGAAACACACACAGGCCGAATCAGACCGTACGATTTGGCACCAACAATCAGTAGCCCTCGAGAAGCGTGCTGTAGCTGTTTCGGACGATTCCGAGCACCCGACAAAATTCGCTTGGAGATGGGCGCAGCTGATAGCACAGGGTCAGTTGTGCCTTGTGGCCGAACGAGAGCCTCTGAATCGCATTATTGACGGAGATACAGACATCCAACATGGACACAAGATGAAACACACACAGGCCGAATCAGACCGTACGATTTGGCACCAACATTCGGTAGCCCTCGAGAAGCGTGCTGTAGCTGTTTCGGACGATTCCGAGCACCCGACAAAATTCGCTTGGAGATGGGCGCAGCTGATAGCACAGGGTCAGTTGTGCCTTGTGGCCGAACGAGAGCCTCTGAATCGCATTATTGACGGAGATACAGACATCCAACATGGACACAAGATGAAACACACACAGGCCGAATCAGACCGTACGATTTGGCACCAACATTCGGTAGCCCTCGAGAAGCGTGCTGTAGCTGTTTCGGACGATTCCGAGCACCCGACAAAATTCGCTTGGAGATGGGCGCAGCTGATAGCACAGGGTCAGTTGTGCCTTGTGGCCGAACGAGAGCCTCTGAATCGCATTATTGACGGAGATACAGACATCCAACATGGACACAAGATGAAACACACACAGGCCGAATCAGACCGTACGATTTGGCACCAACATTCGGTAGCCCTCGAGAAGCGTGCTGTAGCTGTTTCGGACGATTCCGAGCACCCGACAAAATTCGCTTGGAGATGGGCGCAGCTGATAGCACAGGGTCAGTTGTGCCTTGTGGCCGAACGAGAGCCTCTGAATCCCATTATTGACGGAGATACAGACATCCAACATGGACACAAGATGAAACACACACAGGCCGAATCAGACCGTACGATTTGGCACCAACATTCGGTAGCCCTCGAGTAGCGTGCTGTACTGTTTCGGACGATTCCGAGCACCCGACAAAATTCGCTTGGAGATGGGCGCAGCTGATAGCACAGGGTCAGTTGTGCCTTGTGGCCGAACGAGAGCCTCTGAATCGCATTATTGACGGAGATACAGACATCCAACATGGACACAAGATGAAACACACACAGGCCGAATCAGACCGTACGATTTGGCACCAACATTCGGTAGCCCTCGAGTAGCGTGCTGTAACTGTTTCGGACGATTCCGAGCACCCGACAAAATTCGCTTGGAGATGGGCGCAGCTGATAGCACAGGGTCAGTTGTGCCTTGTGGCCGAACGAGAGCCTCTGAATCGCATTATTGACGGAGGTACAGACATCCAACATGGACACAAGATGAAACACACACAGGCCGAATCAGACCGTACGATTTGGCACCAACATTCGGTAGCCCTCGAGTAGCGTGCAGTAACTGTTTCGGACGATTCCGAGCACCCGACAAAATTCGCTTGGAGATGGGCGCAGCTGATAGCACAGGGTCAGTTGTGCCTTGTGGCCGAACGAGAGCCTCTGAATCGCATTATTGACGGAGATACAGACATCCAACATGGACACAAGATGAAACACACACAGGCCGAATCAGACCGTACGATTTGGCACCAACATTTTCTAGCCGTCGAGAAGCGTGCTGTAGCTGTTTCGGTCAATTCCGAGCACCCGACAAAATTCGCTTGGAGATGGGCGCAGCGGATAGCACAGGGTCAGTTGTGTCTTGTGGCCGAACGACAGCCTCTGAATCGCAATATTGACGGAGATACAGACATCCAACATGGACACAAGATGAAACACACACAGGCCGAATCAGACCGTACGATTTGGCACCAACATTCGGTAGCCCTCGAGTAGCGTGCTGTAACTGTTTCGGACGATTCCGAGCACCCGACAAAATTCGCTTGGAGATGGGCGCAGCTGATAGCACAGGGTCAGTTGTGCCTTGTGGCCGAACGAGAGCCTCTGAATCGCATTATTGACGGAGATACAGACATCCAACATGGACACAAGATGAAACACACACAGGCCGAATCAGACCGTCCGATTTGGCACCAACATTTTCTAGCCGTCGAGAAGCGTGCTGTAGCTGTTTCGTTCAATTCCGAGCACCCGACAAAATTCGCTTGGAGATGGGCGCAGCTGATAACACAGGGTCAGTTGTGCCTTGTGGCCGAACGAGAGCCTCTGAATCGCATTATTGACGGAGATACAGACATCCAACATGGACACAAGATGAAACACACACAGGCCGAATCAGACCGTACGATTTGGCACCAACAATCAGTAGCCCTCGAGAAGCGTGCTGTAGCTGTTTCGGACGATTCCGAGCACCCGACAAAATTCGCTTGGAGATGGGCGCAGCTGATAGCACAGGGTCAGTTGTGCCTTGTGGCCGAACGAGAGCCTCTGAATCGCAATATTGACGGAGATACAGACATCCAACATGGACACAAGATGAAACACACACAGGCCGAATCAGACCGTACGATTTGGCACCAACATTTTCTAGCCTCCGAGAAGCGTGCTGTAGCTGTTTCGGACGATTCCGAGCACCCGACAAAATTCGCTTGGAGATGGGCGCAGCTGATAGCACAGGGTCAGTTGTGCCTTGTGGCCGAACGAGAGCCTCTGAATCGCATTATTGACGGAGATACAGACATCCAACATGGACACAAGATGAAACACACACAGGCCGAATCAGACCGTACGATTTGGCACCAACATTCGGTAGCCCTCGAGTAGCGTGCTGTAACTGTTTCGGACGATTCCGAGCACCCGACAAAATTCGCTTGGAGATGGGCGCAGCTGATAGCACAGGGTCAGTTGTGCCTTGTGGCCGAACGAGAGCCTCTGAATCGCATTATTGACGGAGATACAGACATCCAACATGGACACAAGATGAAACACACACAGGCCGAATCAGACCGTACGATTTGGCACCAACAATCAGTAGCCCTCGAGAAGCGTGCTGTAGCTGTTTCGGACGATTCCGAGCACCCGACAAAATTCGCTTGGAGATGGGCGCAGCTGATAGCACAGGGTCAGTTGTGCCTTGTGGCCGAACGAGAGCCTCTGAATCGCATTATTGACGGAGATACAGACATCCAACATGGACACAAGATGAAACACACACAGGCCGAATCAGACCGTACGATTTGGCACCAACATTCGGTAGCCCTCGAGTAGCGTGCTGTAACTGTTTCGGACGATTCCGAGCACCCGACAAAATTCGCTTGGAGATGGGCGCAGCTGATAGCACAGGGTCAGTTGTGCCTTGTGGCCGAACGAGAGCCTCTGAATCGCATTATTGACGGAGATACAGACATCCAACATGGACACAAGATGAAACACACACAGGCCGAATCAGACCGTACGATTTGGCACCAACAATCAGTAGCCCTCGAGAAGCGTGCTGTAGCTGTTTCGGACGATTCCGAGCACCCGACAAAATTCGCTTGGAGATGGGCGCAGCTGATAGCACAGGGTCAGTTGTGCCTTGTGGCCGAACGAGAGCCTCTGAATCGCAATATTGACGGAGATACAGACATCCAACATGGACACAAGATGAAACACACACAGGCCGAATCAGACCGTACGATTTGGCACCAACATTCGGTAGCCCTCGAGAAGCGTGCTGTAGCTGTTTCGGACGATTCCGAGCACCCGACAAAATTCGCTTGGAGATGGGCGCAGCTGATAGCACAGGGTCAGTTGTGCCTTGTGGCCGAACGAGAGCCTCTGAATCCCATTATTGACGGAGATACAGACATCCAACATGGACACAAGATGAAACACACACAGGCCGAATCAGACCGTACGATTTGGCACCAACATTCGGTAGCCCTCGAGTAGCGTGCTGTAACTGTTTCGGACGATTCCGAGCACCCGACAAAATTCGCTTGGAGATGGGCGCAGCTGATAGCACAGGGTCAGTTGTGCCTTGTGGCCGAACGAGAGCCTCTGAATCGCATTATTGACAGAGATACAGACATCCAACATGGACACAAGATGAAACACACACAGGCCGAATCAGACCGTACGATTTGGCACCAACAATCAGTAGCCCTCGAGAAGCGTGCTGTAGCTGTTTCGGACGATTCCGAGCACCCGACAAAATTCGCTTGGAGATGGGCGCAGCTGATAGCACAGGGTCAGTTGTGCCTTGTGGCCGAACGAGAGCCTCTGAATCGCAATATTGACGGAGATACAGACATCCAACATGGACACAAGATGAAACACACACAGGCCGAATCAGACCGTACGATTTGGCACCAACAATCAGTAGCCCTCGAGAAGCGTGCTGTAGCTGTTTCGGACGATTCCGAGCACCCGACAAAATTCGCTTGGAGATGGGCGCAGCTGATAGCACAGGGTCAGTTGTGCCTTGTGGCCGAACGAGAGCCTCTGAATCCCATTATTGACGGAGATACAGACATCCAACATGGACACAAGATGAAACACACACAGGCCGAATCAGACCGTACGATTTGGCACCAACATTCGGTAGCCCTCGAGTAGCGTGCTGTAACTGTTTCGGACGATTCCGAGCACCCAACAAAATTCGCTTGGAGATGGGCGCAGCTGATAGCACAGGGTCAGTTGTGCCTTGTGGCCGAACGAGAGCCTCTGAATCCCATTATTGACGGAGATACAGACATCCAACATGGACACAAGATGAAACACACACAGGCCGAATCAGACCGTACGATTTGGCACCAACATTCGGTAGCCCTCGAGTAGCGTGCTGTAACTGTTTCGGACGATTCCGAGCACCCGACAAAATTCGCTTGGAGATGGGCGCAGCTGATAGCACAGGGTCAGTTGTGCCTTGTGGCCGAACGAGAGCCTCTGAATCGCATTATTGACGGAGATACAGACATCCAACATGGACACAAGATGAAACACACACACAGGCCGAATCAGACCGTACGATTTGGCACCAACATTCGGTAGCCCTCGAGAAGCGTGCTGTAGCTGTTTCGGACGATTCCGAGCACCCGACAAAATTCGCTTGGAGATGGGCGCAGCTGATAGCACAGGGTCAGTTGTGCCTTGTGGCCGAACGAGAGCCTCTGAATCGCATTATTGACGGAGATACAGACATCCAACATGGACACAAGATGAAACACACACAGGCCGAATCAGACCGTACGATTTGGCACCAACATTCGGTAGCCCTCGAGAAGCGTGCTGTAGCTGTTTCGGACGATTCCGAGCACCCGACAAAATTCGCTTGGAGATGGGCGCAGCTGATAGCACAGGGTCAGTTGTGCCTTGTGGCCGAACGAGAGCCTCTGAATCGCATTATTGACGGAGATACAGACATCCAACATGGACACAAGATGAAACACACACAGGCCGAATCAGACCGTACGATTTGGCACCAACATTCGGTAGCCCTCGAGTAGCGTGCTGTAACTGTTTCGGACGATTCCGAGCACCCGACAAAATTCGCTTGGAGATGGGCGCAGCTGATAGCACAGGGTCAGTTGTGCCTTGTGGCCGAACGAGAGCCTCTGAATCGCATTATTGACGGAGATACAGACATCCAACATGGACACAAGATGAAACACACACACAGGCCGAATCAGACCGTACGATTTGGCACCAACATTCGGTAGCCCTCGAGAAGCGTGCTGTAGCTGTTTCGGACGATTCCGAGCACCCGACAAAATTCGCTTGGAGATGGGCGCAGCTGATAGCACAGGGTCAGTTGTGCCTTGTGGCCGAACGAGAGCCTCTGAATCGCATTATTGACGGAGATACAGACATCCAACATGGACACAAGATGAAACACACACAGGCCGAACCAGACCGTACGATTTGGCACCAACATTCGGTAGCCCTCGAGTAGCGTGCTGTAACTGTTTCGGACGATTCCGAGCACCCGACAAAATTCGCTTGGAGATGGGCGCAGCTGATAGCACAGGGTCAGTTGTGCCTTGTGGCCGAACGAGAGCCTCTGAATCGCATTATTGACGGAGATACAGACATCCAACATGGACACAAGATGAAACACACACAGGCCGAATCAGACCGTACGATTTGGCACCAACAATCAGTAGCCCTCGAGAAGCGTGCTGTAGCTGTTTCGGACGATTCCGAGCACCCGACAAAATTCGCTTGGAGATGGGCGCAGCTGATAGCACAGGGTCAGTTGTGCCTTGTGGCCGAACGAGAGCCTCTGAATCGCAATATTGACGGAGATACAGACATCCAACATGGACACAAGATGAAACACACACAGGCCGAATCAGACCGTACGATTTGGCACCAACATTCGGTAGCCCTCGAGAAGCGTGCTGTAGCTGTTTCGGACGATTCCGAGCACCCGACAAAATTCGCTTGGAGATGGGCGCAGCTGATAGCACAGGGTCAGTTGTGCCTTGTGGCCGAACGAGAGCCTCTGAATCCCATTATTGACGGAGATACAGACATCCAACATGGACACAAGATGAAACACACACAGGCCGAATCAGACCGTACGATTTGGCACCAACATTCGGTAGCCCTCGAGTAGCGTGCTGTAACTGTTTCGGACGATTCCGAGCACCCGACAAAATTCGCTTGGAGATGGGCGCAGCTGATAGCACAGGGTCAGTTGTGCCTTGTGGCCGAACGAGAGCCTCTGAATCGCATTATTGACGGAGATACAGACATCCAACATGGACACAAGATGAAACACACACAGGCCGAATCAGACCGTACGATTTGGCACCAACAATCAGTAGCCCTCGAGAAGCGTGCTGTAGCTGTTTCGGACGATTCCGAGCACCCGACAAAATTCGCTTGGAGATGGGCGCAGCTGATAGCACAGGGTCAGTTGTGCCTTGTGGCCGAACGAGAGCCTCTGAATCGCAATATTGACGGAGATACAGACATCCAACATGGACACAAGATGAAACACACACAGGCCGAATCAGACCGTACGATTTGGCACCAACATTCGGTAGCCCTCGAGAAGCGTGCTGTAGCTGTTTCGGACGATTCCGAGCACCCGACAAAATTCGCTTGGAGATGGGCGCAGCTGATAGCACAGGGTCAGTTGTGCCTTGTGGCCGAACGAGAGCCTCTGAATCCCATTATTGACGGAGATACAGACATCCAACATGGACACAAGATGAAACACACACAGGCCGAATCAGACCGTACGATTTGGCACCAACATTCGGTAGCCCTCGAGTAGCGTGCTGTAACTGTTTCGGACGATTCCGAGCACCCGACAAAATTCGCTTGGAGATGGGCGCAGCTGATAGCACAGGGTCAGTTGTGCCTTGTGGCCGAACGAGAGCCTCTGAATCGCATTATTGACGGAGATACAGACATCCAACATGGACACAAGATGAAACACACACAGGCCGAATCAGACCGTACGATTTGGCACCAACAATCAGTAGCCCTCGAGAAGCGTGCTGTAGCTGTTTCGGACGATTCCGAGCACCCGACAAAATTCGCTTGAAGATGGGCGCAGCTGATAGCACAGGGTCAGTTGTGCCTTGTGGCCGAACGAGAGCCTCTGAATCGCATTATTGACGGAGGTACAGACATCCAACATGGACACAAGATGAAACACACACAGGCCGAATCAGACCGTACGATTTGGCACCAACAATCAGTAGCCCTCGAGAAGCGTGCTGTAGCTGTTTCGGACGATTCCGAGCACCCGACAAAATTCGCTTGGAGATGGGCGCAGCTGATAGCACAGGGTCAGTTGTGCCTTGTGGCCGAACGAGAGCCTCTGAATCGCATTATTGACGGAGATACAGACATCCAACATGGACACAAGATGAAACACACACACAGGCCGAATCAGACCGTACGATTTGGCACCAACATTCGGTAGCCCTCGAGAAGCGTGCTGTAGCTGTTTCGGACGATTCCGAGCACCCGACAAAATTCGCTTGGAGATGGGCGCAGCTGATAGCACAGGGTCAGTTGTGTCTTGTGGCCGAACGAGAGCCTCTGAATCGCATTATTGACGGAGATACAGACATCCAACATGGACACAAGATGAAACACACACAGGCCGAATCAGACCGTACGATTTGGCACCAACATTCGGTAGCCCTCGAGTAGCGTGCTGTAACTGTTTCGGACGATTCCGAGCACCCGACAAAATTCGCTTGGAGATGGGCGCAGCTGATAGCACAGGGTCAGTTGTGCCTTGTGGCCGAACGAGAGCCTCTGAATCGCATTATTGACGGAGATACAGACATCCAACATGGACACAAGATGAAACACACACAGGCCGAATCAGACCGTACGATTTGGCACCAACATTCGGTAGCCCTCGAGTAGCGTGCTGTAACTGTTTCGGACGATTCCGAGCACCCGACAAAATTCGCTTGGAGATGGGCGCAGCTGATAGCACAGGGTCAGTTGTGCCTTGTGGCCGAACGAGAGCCTCTGAATCCCATTATTGACGGAGATACAGACATCCAACATGGACACAAGATGAAACACACACAGGCCGAATCAGACCGTACGATTTGGCACCAACATTCGGTAGCCCTCGAGTAGCGTGCTGTAACTGTTTCGGACGATTCCGAGCACCCGACAAAATTCGCTTGGAGATGGGCGCAGCTGATAGCACAGGGTCAGTTGTGCCTTGTGGCCGAACGAGAGCCTCTGAATCGCATTATTGACGGAGATACAGACATCCAACATGGACACAAGATGAAACACACACAGGCCGAATCAGACCGTACGATTTGGCACCAACATTCGGTAGCCCTCGAGAAGCGTGCTGTAGCTGTTTCGGACGATTCCGAGCACCCGACAAAATTCGCTTGGAGATGGGCGCAGCTGATAGCACAGGGTCAGTTGTGTCTTGTGGCCGAACGAGAGCCTCTGAATCGCATTATTGACGGAGATACAGACATCCAACATGGACACAAGATGAAACACACACAGGCCGAATCAGACCGTACGATTTGGCACCAACATTCGGTAGCCCTCGAGTAGCGTGCTGTAACTGTTTCGGACGATTCCGAGCACCCGACAAAATTCGCTTGGAGAGGGGCGCAGCTGATAGCACAGGGTCAGTTGTGCCTTGTGGCCGAACGAGAGCCTCTGAATCGCATTATTGACGGAGATACAGACATCCAACATGGACACAAGATGAAACACACACAGGCCGAATCAGACCGTACGATTTGGCACCAACATTCGGTAGCCCTCGAGTAGCGTGCTGTAACTGTTTCGGACGATTCCGAGCACCCGACAAAATTCGCTTGGAGATGGGCGCAGCTGATAGCACAGGGTCAGTTGTGCCTTGTGGCCGAACGAGAGCCTCTGAATCGCATTATTGACGGAGATACAGACATCCAACATGGACACAAGATGAAACACACACAGGCCGAATCAGACCGTACGATTTGGCACCAACATTCGGTAGCCCTCGAGAAGCGTGCTGTAGCTGTTTCGGACGATTCCGAGCACCCGACAAAATTCGCTTGGAGATGGGCGCAGCTGATAGCACAGGGTCAGTTGTGTCTTGTGGCCGAACGAGAGCCTCTGAATCGCATTATTGACGGAGATACAGACATCCAACATGGACACAAGATGAAACACACACAGGCCGAATCAGACCGTACGATTTGGCACCAACATTCGGTAGCCCTCGAGTAGCGTGCTGTAACTGTTTCGGACGATTCCGAGCACCCGACAAAATTCGCTTGGAGAGGGGCGCAGCTGATAGCACAGGGTCAGTTGTGCCTTGTGGCCGAACGAGAGCCTCTGAATCGCATTATTGACGGAGATACAGACATCCAACATGGACACAAGATGAAACACACACAGGCCGAATCAGACCGTACGATTTGGCACCAACATTCGGTAGCCCTCGAGTAGCGTGCTGTAACTGTTTCGGACGATTCCGAGCACCCGACAAAATTCGCTTGGAGATGGGCGCAGCTGATAGCACAGGGTCAGTTGTGCCTTGTGGCCGAACGAGAGCCTCTGAATCGCATTATTGACGGAGATACAGACATCCAACATGGACACAAGATGAAACACACACACAGGCCGAATCAGACCGTACGATTTGGCACCAACATTCGGTAGCCCTCGAGAAGCGTGCTGTAGCTGTTTCGGACGATTCCGAGCACCCGACAAAATTCGCTTGGAGATGGGCGCAGCTGATAGCACAGGGTCAGTTGTGTCTTGTGGCCGAACGAGAGCCTCTGAATCGCATTATTGACGGAGATACAGACATCCAACATGGACACAAGATGAAACACACACAGGCCGAATCAGACCGTACGATTTGGCACCAACATTCGGTAGCCCTCGAGAAGCGTGCTGTAGCTGTTTCGGACGATTCCGAGCACCCGACAAAATTCGCTTGGAGATGGGCGCAGCTGATAGCACAGGGTCAGTTGTGTCTTGTGGCCGAACGAGAGCCTCTGAATCGCATTATTGACGGAGATACAGACATCCAACATGGACACAAGATGAAACACACACAGGCCGAATCAGACCGTACGATTTGGCACCAACATTCGGTAGCCCTCGAGTAGCGTGCTGTAACTGTTTCGGACGATTCCGAGCACCCGACAAAATTCGCTTGGAGATGGGCGCAGCTGATAGCACAGGGTCAGTTGTGCCTTGTGGCCGAACGAGAGCCTCTGAATCCCATTATTGACGGAGATACAGACATCCAACATGGACACAAGATGAAACACACACAGGCCGAATCAGACCGTACGATTTGGCACCAACATTCGGTAGCCCTCGAGTAGCGTGCTGTAACTGTTTCGGACGATTCCGAGCACCCGACAAAATTCGCTTGGAGATGGGCGCAGCTGATAGCACAGGGTCAGTTGTGCCTTGTGGCCGAACGAGAGCCTCTGAATCGCATTATTGACGGAGATACAGACATCCAACATGGACACAAGATGAAACACACACAGGCCGAATCAGACCGTACGATTTGGCACCAACATTCGGTAGCCCTCGAGAAGCGTGCTGTAGCTGTTTCGGACGATTCCGAGCACCCGACAAAATTCGCTTGGAGATGGGCGCAGCTGATAGCACAGGGTCAGTTGTGTCTTGTGGCCGAACGAGAGCCTCTGAATCGCATTATTGACGGAGATACAGACATCCAACATGGACACAAGATGAAACACACACAGGCCGAATCAGACCGTACGATTTGGCACCAACATTCGGTAGCCCTCGAGTAGCGTGCTGTAACTGTTTCGGACGATTCCGAGCACCCGACAAAATTCGCTTGGAGAGGGGCGCAGCTGATAGCACAGGGTCAGTTGTGCCTTGTGGCCGAACGAGAGCCTCTGAATCGCATTATTGACGGAGATACAGACATCCAACATGGACACAAGATGAAACACACACAGGCCGAATCAGACCGTACGATTTGGCACCAACATTCGGTAGCCCTCGAGTAGCGTGCTGTAACTGTTTCGGACGATTCCGAGCACCCGACAAAATTCGCTTGGAGATGGGCGCAGCTGATAGCACAGGGTCAGTTGTGCCTTGTGGCCGAACGAGAGCCTCTGAATCGCATTATTGACGGAGATACAGACATCCAACATGGACACAAGATGAAACACACACAGGCCGAATCAGACCGTACGATTTGGCACCAACATTCGGTAGCCCTCGAGTAGCGTGCTGTAACTGTTTCGGACGATTCCGAGCACCCGACAAAATTCGCTTGGAGATGGGCGCAGCTGATAGCACAGGGTCAGTTGTGCCTTGTGGCCGAACGAGAGCCTCTGAATCGCATTATTGACGGAGATACAGACATCCAACATGGACACAAGATGAAACACACACAGGCCGAATCAGACCGTACGATTTGGCACCAACATTCGGTAGCCCTCGAGTAGCGTGCTGTAACTGTTTCGGACGATTCCGAGCACCCGACAAAATTCGCTTGGAGATGGGCGCAGCTGATAGCACAGGGTCAGTTGTGCCTTGTGGCCGAACGAGAGCCTCTGAATCGCATTATTGACGGAGATACAGACATCCAACATGGACACAAGATGAAACACACACAGGCCGAATCAGACCGTACGATTTGGCACCAACATTCGGTAGCCGTCGAGAAGCGTGCTGTAGCTGTTTCGGACGATTCCGAGCACCCGACAAAATTCGCTTGGAGATGGGCGCAGCTGATAGCACAGGGTCAGTTGTGCCTTGTGGCCGAACGAGAGCCTCTGAATCGCATTATTGACGGAGATACAGACATCCAACATGGACACAAGATGAAACACACACAGGCCGAATCAGACCGTACGATTTGGCACCAACAATCAGTAGCCCTCGAGAAGCGTGCTGTAGCTGTTTCGGACGATTCCGAGCACCCGACAAAATTCGCTTGGAGATGGGCGCAGCTGATAGCACAGGGTCAGTTGTGCCTTGTGGCCGAACGAGAGCCTCTGAATCGCATTATTGACGGAGATACAGACATCCAACATGGACACAAGATGAAACACACACAGGCCGAATCAGACCGTACGATTTGGCACCAACATTCGGTAGCCGTCGAGAAGCGTGCTGTAGCTGTTTCGGACGATTCCGAGCACCCGACAAAATTCGCTTGGAGATGGGCGCAGCTGATAGCACAGGGTCAGTTGTGCCTTGTGGCCGAACGAGAGCCTCTGAATCGCATTATTGACGGAGATACAGACATCCAACATGGACACAAGATGAAACACACACACAGGCCGAATCAGACCGTACGATTTGGCACCAACAATCAGTAGCCCTCGAGAAGCGTGCTGTAGCTGTTTCGGACGATTCCGAGCACCCGACAAAATTCGCTTGGAGATGGGCGCAGCTGATAGCACAGGGTCAGTTGTGTCTTGTGGCCGAACGAGAGCCTCTGAATCGCATTATTGACGGAGATACAGACATCCAACATGGACACAAGATGAAACACACACAGGCCGAATCAGACCGTACGATTTGGCACCAACATTTTCTAGCCGTCGAGAAGCGTGCTGTAGCTGTTTCGGACGATTCCGAGCACCCGACAAAATTCGCTTGGAGATGGGCGCAGCTGATAGCACAGGGTCAGTTGTGCCTTGTGGCCGAACGAGAGCCTCTGAATCGCATTATTGACGGAGATACAGACATCCAACATGGACACAAGATGAAACACACACAGGCCGAATCAGACCGTACGATTTGGAACCAACATTTTCTAGCCGTCGAGAAGCGTGCTGTAGCTGTTTCGGACGATTCCGAGCACCCGACAAAATTCGCTTGGAGATGGGCGCAGCTGATAGCACAGGGTCAGTTGTGCCTTGTGGCCGAACGAGAGCCTCTGAATCGCATTATTGACGGAGATACAGACATCCAACATGGACACAAGATGAAACACACACAGGCCGAATCAGACCGTACGATTTGGCACCAACATTCGGTAGCCCTCGAGAAGCGTGCTGTAGCTGTTTCGGACGATTCCGAGCACCCGACAAAATTCGCTTGGAGATGGGCGCAGCTGATAGCACAGGGTCAGTTGTGCCTTGTGGCCGAACGAGAGCCTCTGAATCGCATTATTGACGGAGATACAGACATCCAACATGGACACAAGATGAAACACACACAGGCCGAATCAGACCGTACGATTTGGCACCAACAATCAGTAGCCCTCGAGAAGCGTGCTGTAGCTGTTTCGGACGATTCCGAGCACCCGACAAAATTCGCTTGGAGATGGGCGCAGCTGATAGCACAGGGTCAGTTGTGCCTTGTGGCCGAACGAGAGCCTCTGAATCCCATTATTGACGGAGATACAGACATCCAACATGGACACAAGATGAAACACACACAGGCCGAATCAGACCGTACGATTTGGCACCAACATTCGGTAGCCCTCGAGTAGCGTGCTGTAACTGTTTCGGACGATTCCGAGCACCCGACAAAATTCGCTTGGAGATGGGCGCAGCTGATAGCACAGGGTCAGTTGTGCCTTGTGGCCGAACGAGAGCCTCTGAATCGCATTATTGACGGAGATACAGACATCCAACATGGACACAAGATGAAACACACACAGGCCGAATCAGACCGTACGATTTGGCACCAACATTCGGTAGCCCTCGAGAAGCGTGCTGTAGCTGTTTCGGACGATTCCGAGCACCCGACAAAATTCGCTTGGAGATGGGCGCAGCTGATAGCACAGGGTCAGTTGTGCCTTGTGGCCGAACGAGAGCCTCTGAATCGCATTATTGACGGAGATACAGACATCCAACATGGACACAAGATGAAACACACACAGGCCGAATCAGACCGTACGATTTGGCACCAACATTCGGTAGCCCTCGAGAAGCGTGCTGTAGCTGTTTCGGACGATTCCGAGCACCCGAAAAAATTCGCTTGGAGATGGGCGCAGCTGATAGCACAGGGTCAGTTGTGCCTTGTGGCCGAACGAGAGCCTCTGAATCCCATTATTGACGGAGATACAGACATCCAACATGGACACAAGATGAAACACACACAGGCCGAATCAGACCGTACGATTTGGCACCAACATTCGGTAGCCCTCGAGTAGCGTGCTGTAACTGTTTCGGACGATTCCGAGCACCCGACAAAATTCGCTTGGAGATGGGCGCAGCTGATAGCACAGGGTCAGTTGTGCCTTGTGGCCGAACGAGAGCCTCTGAATCGCATTATTGACGGAGATACAGACATCCAACATGGACACAAGATGAAACACACACAGGCCGAATCAGACCGTACGATTTGGCACCAACATTCGGTAGCCCTCGAGAAGCGTGCTGTAGCTGTTTCGGACGATTCCGAGCACCCGACAAAATTCGCTTGGAGATGGGCGCAGCTGATAGCACAGGGTCAGTTGTGCCTTGTGGCCGAACGAGAGCCTCTGAATCCCATTATTGACGGAGATACAGACATCCAACATGGACACAAGATGAAACACACACAGGCCGAATCAGACCGTACGATTTGGCACCAACATTCGGTAGCCCTCGAGTAGCGTGCTGTAACTGTTTCGGACGATTCCGAGCACCCGACAAAATTCGCTTGGAGATGGGCCCAGCTGATAGCACAGGGTCAGTTGTGCCTTGTGGCCGAACGAGAGCCTCTGAATCGCATTATTGACGGAGATACAGACATCCAACATGGACACAAGATGAAACACACACAGGCCGAATCAGACCGTACGATTTGGCACCAACATTCGGTAGCCCTCGAGAAGCGTGCTGTAGCTGTTTCGGACGATTCCGAGCACCCGACAAAATTCGCTTGGAGATGGGTGCAGCTGATAGCACAGGGTCAGTTGTGCCTTGTGGCCGAACGAGAGCCTCTGAATCCCATTATTGACGGAGATACAGACATCCAACATGGACACAAGATGAAACACACACAGGCCGAATCAGACCGTACGATTTGGAACCAACATTCGGTAGCCCTCGAGTAGCGTGCTGTAACTGTTTCGGACGATTCCGAGCACCCGACAAAATTCGCTTGGAGATGGGCGCAGCTGATAGCACAGGGTCAGTTGTGCCTTGTGGCCGAACGACAGCCTCTGAATCGCAATATTGACGGAGATACAGACATCCAACATGGACACAAGATGAAACACACACAGGCCGAATCAGACCGTACGATTTGGCACCAACAATCAGTAGCCCTCGAGAAGCGTGCTGTAGCTGTTTCGGACGATTCCGAGCACCCGACAAAATTCGCTTGGAGATGGGCGCAGCTGATAGCACAGGGTCAGTTGTGCCTTGTGGCCGAACGAGAGCCTCTGAATCGCATTATTGACGGAGATACAGACATCCAACATGGACACAAGATGAAACACACACAGGCCGAATCAGACCGTACGATTTGGCACCAACATTCGGTAGCCCTCGAGAAGCGTGCTGTAGCTGTTTCGGACGATTCCGAGCACCCGACAAAATTCGCTTGGAGATGGGCGCAGCTGATAGCACAGGGTCAGTTGTGCCTTGTGGCCGAACGAGAGCCTCTGAATCGCATTATTGACGGAGATACAGACATCCAACATGGACACAAGATGAAACACACACAGGCCGAATCAGACCGTGCGATTTGGCACCAACATTCGGTAGCCCTCGAGAAGCGTGCTGTAGCTGTTTCGGACGATTCCGAGCACCCGACAAAATTCGCTTGGATATGGGCGCAGCTGAAAGCACAGGGTCAGTTGTGCCTTGTGGCCGAACGAGAGCCTCTGAATCGCATTATTGACGGAGATACAGACATCCAACATGGACACAAGATGAAACACACACAGGCCGAATCAGACCGTACGATTTGGCACCAACATTCGGTAGCCCTCGAGTAGCGTGCTGTAGCTGTTTCGGACGATTCCGAGCACCCGACAAAATTCGCTTGGAGATGGGCGCAGCTGATAGCACAGGGTCAGTTGTGCCTTGTGGCCGAACGAGAGCCTCTGAATCGCATTATTGACGGAGATACAGACATCCAACATGGACACAAGATGAAACACACACAGGCCGAATCAGACCGTACGATTTGGCACCAACATTCGGTAGCCCTCGAGTAGCGTGCTGTAGCTGTTTCGGACGATTCCGAGCACCCGACAAAATTCGCTTGGAGATGGGCGCAGCTGATAGCACAGGGTCAGTTGTGCCTTGTGGCCGAACGAGAGCCTCTGAATCGCATTATTGACGGAGATACAGACATCCAACATGGACACAAGATGAAACACACACAGGCCGAATCAGACCGTACGATTTGGCACCAACATTTTCTAGCCTCCGAGAAGCGTGCTGTAACTGTTTCGGTCAATTCCGAGCACCCGACAAAATTCGCTTGGAGATGGGCGCAGCGGATAGCACAGGGTCAGTTGTGTCTTGTGGCCGAACGAGAGCCTCTGAATCGCATTATTGACGGAGATACAGACATCCAACATGGACACAAGATGAAACACACACAGGCCGAATCAGACCGTACGATTTGGCACCAACATTTTCTAGCCTCCGAGAAGCGTGCTGTAACTGTTTCGGTCAATTCCGAGCACCCGACAAAATTCGCTTGGAGATGGGCGCAGCTGATAGCACAGGGTCAGTTGTGTCTTGTGGCCGAACGAGAGCCTCTGAATCGCATTATTGACGGAGATACAGACATCCAACATGGACACAAGATGAAACACACACACAGGCCGAATCAGACCGTCCGATTTGGCACCAACATTCGGTAGCCCTCGAGAAGCGTGCTGTAGCTGTTTCGGTCAATTCCGAGCACCCGACAAAATTCGCTTGGAGATGGGCGCAGCGGATAGCACAGAGTCAGTTGTGTCTTGTGGCCGAACGAGAGCCTCTGAATCGCATTATTGACGGAGATACAGACATCCAACATGGACACAAGATGAAACACACACAGGCCGAATCAGACCGTACGATTTGGCACCAACATTTTCTAGCCTCCGAGAAGCGTGCTGTAACTGTTTCGGTCAATTCCGAGCACCCGACAAAATTCGCTTGGAGATGGGCGCAGCGGATAGCACAGGGTCAGTTGTGTCTTGTGGCCGAACGAGAGCCTCTGAATCGCATTATTGACGGAGATACAGACATCCAACATGGACACAAGATGAAACACACACAGGCCGAATCAGACCGTACGATTTGGCACCAACATTTTCTAGCCTCCGAGAAGCGTGCTGTAACTGTTTCGGTCAATTCCGAGCACCCGACAAAATTCGCTTGGAGATGGGCGCAGCTGATAGCACAGGGTCAGTTGTGCCTTGTGGCCGAACGAGAGCCTCTGAATCGCATTATTGACGGAGATACAGACATCCAACATGGACACAAGATGAAACACACACAGGCCGAATCAGACCGTACGATTTGGCACCAACATTTTCTAGCCTCCGAGAAGCGTGCTGTAACTGTTTCGGTCAATTCCGAGCACCCGACAAAATTCGCTTGGAGATGGGCGCAGCTGATAGCACAGGGTCAGTTGTGTCTTGTGGCCGAACGAGAGCCTCTGAATCCCATTATTGACGGAGATACAGACATCCAACATGGACACAAGATGAAACACACACACAGGCCGAATCAGACCGTACGATTTGGCACCAACATTCGGTAGCCCTCGAGAAGCGTGCTGTAGCTGTTTCGGTCAATTCCGAGCACCCGACAAAATTCGCTTGGAGATGGGCGCAGCGGATAGCACAGGGTCAGTTGTGTCTTGTGGCCGAACGAGAGCCTCTGAATCGCATTATTGACGGAGATACAGACATCCAACATGGACACAAGATGAAACACACACAGGCCGAATCAGACCGTACGATTTGGCACCAACATTCGGTAGCCCTCGAGAAGCGTGCTGTAACTGTTTCGGTCAATTCCGAGCACCCGACAAAATTCGCTTGGAGATGGGCGCAGCGGATAGCACAGGGTCAGTTGTGTCTTGTGGCCGAACGAGAGCCTCTGAATCGCATTATTGACGGAGATACAGACATCCAACATGGACACAAGATGAAACACACACAGGCCGAATCAGACCGTACGATTTGGCACCAACATTCGGTAGCCCTCGAGAAGCGTGCTGTAGCTGTTTCGGACGATTCCGAGCACCCGACAAAATTCGCTTGGAGATGGGCGCAGCTGATAGCACAGGGTCAGTTGTGCCTTGTGGCCGAACGAGAGCCTCTGAATCGCATTATTGACGGAGATACAGACATCCAACATGGACACAAGATGAAACACACACAGGCCGAATCAGACCGTACGATTTGGAACCAACATTTTCTAGCCGTCGAGAAGCGTGCTGTAGCTGTTTCGGACGATTCCGAGCACCCGACAAAATTCGCTTGGAGATGGGCGCAGCTGATAACACAGGGTCAGTTGTGCCTTGTGGCCGAACGAGAGCCTCTGAATCGCATTATTGACGGAGATACAGACATCCAACATGGACACAAGATGAAACACACACACAGGCCGAATCAGACCGTCCGATTTGGCACCAACATTCGGTAGCCCTCGAGAAGCGTGCTGTAGCTGTTTCGGACGATTCCGAGCACCCGACAAAATTCGCTTGGAGATGGGCGCAGCTGATAGCACAGGGTCAGTTGTGTCTTGTGGCCGAACGAGAGCCTCTGAATCGCATTATTGACGGAGATACAGACATCCAACATGGACACAAGATGAAACACACACACAGGCCGAATCAGACCGTCCGATTTGGCACCAACATTCGGTAGCCGTCGAGAAGCGTGCTGTAGCTGTTTCGGACGATTCCGAGCACCCGACAAAATTCGCTTGGAGATGGGCGCAGCTGATAGCACAGGGTCAGTTGTGCCTTGTGGCCGAACGAGAGCCTCTGAATCGCATTATTGACGGAGATACAGACATCCAACATGGACACAAGATGAAACACACACAGGCCGAATCAGACCGTACGATTTGGCACCAACATTCGGTAGCCCTCGAGAAGCGTGCTGTAGCTGTTTCGGACGATTCCGAGCACCCGACAAAATTCGCTTGGAGATGGGCGCAGCTGATAGCACAGGGTCAGTTGTGTCTTGTGGCCGAACGAGAGCCTCTGAATCGCATTATTGACGGAGATACAGACATCCAACATGGACACAAGATGAAACACACACACAGGCCGAATCAGACCGTCCGATTTGGCACCAACATTCGGTAGCCGTCGAGAAGCGTGCTGTAGCTGTTTCGGACGATTCCGAGCACCCGACAAAATTCGCTTGGAGATGGGCGCAGCTGATAGCACAGGGTCAGTTGTGCCTTGTGGCCGAACGAGAGCCTCTGAATCGCATTATTGACGGAGATACAGACATCCAACATGGACACAAGATGAAACACACACAGGCCGAATCAGACCGTACGATTTGGCACCAACATTTTCTAGCCTCCGAGAAGCGTGCTGTAGCTGTTTCGGACGATTCCGAGCACCCGACAAAATTCGCTTGGATATGGGCGCAGCTGATAGCACAGGGTCAGTTGTGCCTTGTGGCCGAACGAGAGCCTCTGAATCGCATTATTGACGGAGATACAGACATCCAACATGGACACAAGATGAAACACACACAGGCCGAATCAGACCGTACGATTTGGCACCAACAATCAGTAGCCCTCGAGAAGCGTGCTGTAGCTGTTTCGGACGATTCCGAGCACCCGACAAAATTCGCTTGGAGATGGGCGCAGCTGATAGCACAGGGTCAGTTGTGTCTTGTGGCCGAACGAGAGCCTCTGAATCGCATTATTGACGGAGATACAGACATCCAACATGGACACAAGATGAAACACACACACAGGCCGAATCAGACCGTACGATTTGGCACCAACATTCGGTAGCCCTCGAGAAGCGTGCTGTAGCTGTTTCGGACGATTCCGAGCACCCGACAAAATTCGCTTGGAGATGGGCGCAGCTGATAGCACAGGGTCAGTTGTGTCTTGTGGCCGAACGAGAGCCTCTGAATCGCATTATTGACGGAGATACAGACATCCAACATGGACACAAGATGAAACACACACAGGCCGAATCAGACCGTACGATTTGGAACCAACATTTTCTAGCCGTCGAGAAGCGTGCTGTAGCTGTTTCGGACGATTCCGAGCACCCGACAAAATTCGCTTGGAGATGGGCGCAGCTGATAGCACAGGGTCAGTTGTGCCTTGTGGCCGAACGAGAGCCTCTGAATCGCATTATTGACGGAGATACAGACATCCAACATGGACCCAAGATGAAACACACACAGGCCGAATCAGACCGTACGATTTGGCACCAACATTCGGTAGCCCTCGAGTAGCGTGCTGTAGCTGTTTCGGACGATTCCGAGCACCCGACAAAATTCGCTTGGAGATGGGCGCAGCTGATAGCACAGGGTCAGTTGTGCCTTGTGGCCGAACGAGAGCCTCTGAATCGCAGTATTGACGGAGATACAGACATCCAACATGGACACAAGATGAAACACACACAGGCCGAATCAGACCGTACGATTTGGCACCAACATTTTCTAGCCTCCGAGAAGCGTGCTGTAGCTGTTTCGGACGATTCCGAGCACCCGACAAAATTCGCTTGGAGATGGGCGCAGCTGATAGCACAGGGTCAGTTGTGCCTTGTGGCCGAACGAGAGCCTCTGAATCGCATTATTGACGGAGATACAGACATCCAACATGGACACAAGATGAAACACACACACAGGCCGAATCAGACCGTACGATTTGGCACCAACATTCGGTAGCCCTCGAGAAGCGTGCTGTAGCTGTTTCGGACGATTCCGAGCACCCGACAAAATTCGCTTGGAGATGGGCGCAGCTGATAGCACAGGGTCGGTTGTGCCTTGTGGCCGAACGAGAGCCTCTGAATCGCAGTATTGACGGAGATACAGACATCCAACATGGACACAAGATGAAACACACACAGGCCGAATCAGACCGTACGATTTGGCACCAACCATCAGTAGCCCTCGAGAAGCGTGCTGTAGCTGTTTCGGACGATTCCGAGCACCCGACAAAATTCGCTTGGAGATGGGCGCAGCTGATAGCACAGGGTCAGTTGTGCCTTGTGGCCGAACGAGAGCCTCTGAATCGCATTATTGACGGAGATACAGACATCCAACATGGACACAAGATGAAACACACACACAGGCCGAATCAGACCGTACGATTTGGCACCAACATTCGGTAGCCCTCGAGAAGCGTGCTGTAGCTGTTTCGGACGATTCCGAGCACCCGACAAAATTCGCTTGGAGATGGGCGCAGCTGATAGCACAGGGTCAGTTGTGCCTTGTGGCCGAACGAGAGCCTCTGAATCGCATTATTGACGGAGATACAGACATCCAACATGGACACAAGATGAAACACACACACAGGCCGAATCAGACCGTACGATTTGGCACCAACATTCGGTAGCCGTCGAGAAGCGTGCTGTAGCTGTTTCGGACGATTCCGAGCACCCGACAAAATTCGCTTGGAGATGGGCGCAGCTGAAAGCACAGGGTCAGTTGTGTCTTGTGGCCGAACGAGAGCCTCTGAATCGCATTATTGACGGAGATACAGACATCCAACATGGACACAAGATGAAACACACACACAGGCCGAATCAGACCGTACGATTTGGCACCAACATTCGGTAGCCCTCGAGAAGCGTGCTGTAGCTGTTTCGGACGATTCCGAGCACCCGACAAAATTCGCTTGGAGATGGGCGCAGCTGATAGCACAGGGTCAGTTGTGCCTTGTGGCCGAACGAGAGCCTCTGAATCGCATTATTGACGGAGATACAGACATCCAACATGGACACAAGATGAAACACACACACAGGCCGAATCAGACCGTACGATTTGGCACCAACATTCGGTAGCCGTCGAGAAGCGTGCTGTAGCTGTTTCGGACGATTCCGAGCACCCGACAAAATTCGCTTGGAGATGGGCGCAGCTGATAGCACAGGGTCAGTTGTGTCTTGTGGCCGAACGAGAGCCTCTGAATCGCATTATTGACGGAGATACAGACATCCAACATGGACACAAGATGAAACACACACAGGCCGAATCAGACCGTACGATTTGGCACCAACAATCAGTAGCCCTCGAGAAGCGTGCTGTAGCTGTTTCGGACGATTCCGAGCACCCGACAAAATTCGCTTGGAGATGGGCGCAGCTGATAGCACAGGGTCAGTTGTGCCTTGTGGCCGAACGAGAGCCTCTGAATCGCATTATTGACGGAGATACAGACATCCAACATGGACACAAGATGAAACACACACAGGCCGAATCAGACCGTACGATTTGGCACCAACATTCGGTAGCCCTCGAGAAGCGTGCTGTAGCTGTTTCGGACGATTCCGAGCACCCGACAAAATTCGCTTGGAGATGGGCGCAGCTGATAGCACAGGGTCAGTTGTGCCTTGTGGCCGAACGAGAGCCTCTGAATCGCATTATTGACGGAGATACAGACATCCAACATGGACACAAGATGAAACACACACACAGGCCGAATCAGACCGTACGATTTGGCACCAACATTCGGTAGCCCTCGAGAAGCGTGCTGTAGCTGTTTCGGACGATTCCGAGCACCCGACAAAATTCGCTTGGAGATGGGCGCAGCTGATAGCACAGGGTCAGTTGTGCCTTGTGGCCGAACGAGAGCCTCTGAATCGCATTATTGACGGAGATACAGACATCCAACATGGACACAAGATGAAACACACACAGGCCGAATCAGACCGTACGATTTGGCACCAACATTCGGTAGCCCTCGAGAAGCGTGCTGTAGCTGTTTCGGACGATTCCGAGCACCCGACAAAATTCGCTTGGAGATGGGCGCAGCTGATAGCACAGGGTCAGTTGTGCCTTGTGGCCGAACGAGAGCCTCTGAATCGCATTATTGACGGAGATACAGACATCCAACATGGACACAAGATGAAACACACACAGGCCGAATCAGACCGTGCGATTTGGCACCAACATTCGGTAGCCCTCGAGAAGCGTGCTGTAGCTGTTTCGGACGATTCCGAGCACCCGACAAAATTCGCTTGGAGATGGGCGCAGCTGATAGCACAGGGTCAGTTGTGCCTTGTGGCCGAACGAGAGCCTCTGAATCGCATTATTGACGGAGATACAGACATCCAACATGGACACAAGATGAAACACACACAGGCCGAATCAGACCGTACGATTTGGCACCAACATTCGGTAGCCCTCGAGAAGCGTGCTGTAGCTGTTTCGGACGATTCCGAGCACCCGACAAAATTCGCTTGGAGATGGGCGCAGCTGATAGCACAGGGTCAGTTGTGCCTTGTGGCCGAACGAGAGCCTCTGAATCGCATTATTGACGGAGATACAGACATCCAACATGGACACAAGATGAAACACACACAGGCCGAATCAGACCGTACGATTTGGCACCAACAATCAGTAGCCGTCGAGAAGCGTGCTGTAGCTGTTTCGGACGATTCCGAGCACCCGACAAAATTCGCTTGGAGATGGGCGCAGCTGATAGTGCAGGGTCAGTTGTGCCTTGTGGCCGAACGAGAGCCTCTGAATCGCATTATTGACGGAGATACAGACATCCAACATGGACACAAGATGAAACACACACAGGCCGAATCAGACCGTACGATTTGGCACCAACATTCGGTAGCCCTCGAGTAGCGTGCTGTAGCTGTTTCGGACGATTCCGAGCACCCGACAAAATTCGCTTGGAGATGGGCGCAGCTGATAGCACAGGGTCAGTTGTGCCTTGTGGCCGAACGAGAGCCTCTGAATCGCATTATTGACGGAGATACAGACATCCAACATGGACACAAGATGAAACACACACAGGCCGAATCAGACCGTACGATTTGGCACCAACATTTTCTAGCCTCCGAGAAGCGTGCTGTAACTGTTTCGGTCAATTCCGAGCACCCGACAAAATTCGCTTGGAGATGGGCGCAGCGGATAGCACAGGGTCAGTTGTGTCTTGTGGCCGAACGAGAGCCTCTGAATCGCATTATTGACGGAGATACAGACATCCAACATGGACACAAGATGAAACACACACAGGCCGAATCAGACCGTACGATTTGGCACCAACATTTTCTAGCCTCCGAGAAGCGTGCTGTAACTGTTTCGGTCAATTCCGAGCACCCGACAAAATTCGCTTGGAGATGGGCGCAGCTGATAGCACAGGGTCAGTTGTGTCTTGTGGCCGAACGAGAGCCTCTGAATCGCATTATTGACGGAGATACAGACATCCAACATGGACACAAGATGAAACACACACACAGGCCGAATCAGACCGTACGATTTGGCACCAACATTCGGTAGCCGTCGAGAAGCGTGCTGTAGCTGTTTCGGACGATTCCGAGCACCCGACAAAATTCGCTTGGAGATGGGCGCAGCTGATAGCACAGGGTCAGTTGTGTCTTGTGGCCGAACGAGAGCCTCTGAATCGCATTATTGACGGAGATACAGACATCCAACATGGACACAAGATGAAACACACACACAGGCCGAATCAGACCGTACGATTTGGCACCAACAATCAGTAGCCCTCGAGAAGCGTGCTGTAGCTGTTTCGGACGATTCCGAGCACCCGACAAAATTCGCTTGGAGATGGGCGCAGCTGATAGCACAGGGTCAGTTGTGCCTTGTGGCCGAACGAGAGCCTCTGAATCGCATTATTGACGGAGATACAGACATCCAACATGGACACAAGATGAAACACACACACAGGCCGAATCAGACCGTACGATTTGGCACCAACATTCGGTAGCCCTCGAGAAGCGTGCTGTAGCTGTTTCGGACGATTCCGAGCACCCGACAAAATTCGCTTGGAGATGGGCGCAGCTGATAGCACAGGGTCAGTTGTGTCTTGTGGCCGAACGAGAGCCTCTGAATCGCATTATTGACGGAGATACAGACATCCAACATGGACACAAGATGAAACACACACACAGGCCGAATCAGACCGTACGATTTGGCACCAACATTCGGTAGCCGTCGAGAAGCGTGCTGTAGCTGTTTCGGACGATTCCGAGCACCCGACAAAATTCGCTTGGAGATGGGCGCAGCTGATAGCACAGGGTCAGTTGTGCCTTGTGGCCGAACGAGAGCCTCTGAATCGCAGTATTGACGGAGATACAGACATCCAACATGGACACAAGATGAAACACACACAGGCCGAATCAGACCGTACGATTTGGCACCAACAATCAGTAGCCCTCGAGAAGCGTGCTGTAGCTGTTTCGGACGATTCCGAGCACCCGACAAAATTCGCTTGGAGATGGGCGCAGCTGATAGCACAGGGTCAGTTGTGTCTTGTGGCCGAACGAGAGCCTCTGAATCGCATTATTGACGGAGATACAGACATCCAACATGGACACAAGATGAAACACACACACAGGCCGAATCAGACCGTACGATTTGGCACCAACAATCAGTAGCCCTCGAGAAGCGTGCTGTAGCTGTTTCGGACGATTCCGAGCACCCGACAAAATTCGCTTGGAGATGGGCGCAGCTGATAGCACAGGGTCAGTTGTGCCTTGTGGCCGAACGAGAGCCTCTGAATCGCATTATTGACGGAGATACAGACATCCAACATGGACACAAGATGAAACACACACACAGGCCGAATCAGACCGTACGATTTGGCACCAACATTCGGTAGCCCTCGAGAAGCGTGCTGTAGCTGTTTCGGACGATTCCGAGCACCCGACAAAATTCGCTTGGAGATGGGCGCAGCTGATAGCACAGGGTCAGTTGTGTCTTGTGGCCGAACGAGAGCCTCTGAATCGCATTATTGACGGAGATACAGACATCCAACATGGACACAAGATGAAACACACACACAGGCCGAATCAGACCGTACGATTTGGCACCAACATTCGGTAGCCGTCGAGAAGCGTGCTGTAGCTGTTTCGGACGATTCCGAGCACCCGACAAAATTCGCTTGGAGATGGGCGCAGCTGATAGCACAGGGTCAGTTGTGCCTTGTGGCCGAACGAGAGCCTCTGAATCGCAGTATTGACGGAGATACAGACATCCAACATGGACACAAGATGAAACACACACAGGCCGAATCAGACCGTACGATTTGGCACCAACAATCAGTAGCCCTCGAGAAGCGTGCTGTAGCTGTTTCGGACGATTCCGAGCACCCGACAAAATTCGCTTGGAGATGGGCGCAGCTGATAGCACAGGGTCAGTTGTGCCTTGTGGCCGAACGAGAGCCTCTGAATCGCATTATTGACGGAGATACAGACATCCAACATGGACACAAGATGAAACACACACAGGCCGAATCAGACCGTACGATTTGGCACCAACAATCAGTAGCCCTCGAGAAGCGTGCTGTAGCTGTTTCGGACGATTCCGAGCACCCGACAAAATTCGCTTGGAGATGGGCGCAGCTGATAGCACAGGGTCAGTTGTGCCTTGTGGCCGAACGAGAGCCTCTGAATCGCATTATTGACGGAGATACAGACATCCAACATGGACACAAGATGAAACACACACAGGCCGAATCAGACCGTACGATTTGGCACCAACAATCAGTAGCCCTCGAGAAGCGTGCTGTAGCTGTTTCGGACGATTCCGAGCACCCGACAAAATTCGCTTGGAGATGGGCGCAGCTGATAGCACAGGGTCAGTTGTGCCTTGTGGCCGAACGAGAGCCTCTGAATCGCATTATTGACGGAGATACAGACATCCAACATGGACACAAGATGAAACACACACAGGCCGAATCAGACCGTACGATTTGGCACCAACATTCGGTAGCCGTCGAGAAGCGTGCTGTAGCTGTTTCGGACGATTCCGAGCACCCGACAAAATTCGCTTGGAGATGGGCGCAGCTGATAGCACAGGGTCAGTTGTGTCTTGTGGCCGAACGAGAGCCTCTGAATCGCATTATTGACGGAGATACAGACATCCAACATGGACACAAGATGAAACACACACACAGGCCGAATCAGACCGTACGATTTGGCACCAACATTCGGTAGCCCTCGAGAAGCGTGCTGTAGCTGTTTCGGACGATTCCGAGCACCCGACAAAATTCGCTTGGAGATGGGCGCAGCTGATAGCACAGGGTCAGTTGTGCCTTGTGGCCGAACGAGAGCCTCTGAATCCCATTATTGACGGAGATACAGACATCCAACATGGACACAAGATGAAACACACACACAGGCCGAATCAGACCGTACGATTTGGCACCAACATTCGGTAGCCGTCGAGAAGCGTGCTGTAGCTGTTTCGGACGATTCCGAGCACCCGACAAAATTCGCTTGGAGATGGGCGCAGCTGATAGCACAGGGTCAGTTGTGCCTTGTGGCCGAACGAGAGCCTCTGAATCGCATTATTGACGGAGATACAGACATCCAACATGGACACAAGATGAAACACACACACAGGCCGAATCAGACCGTACGATTTGGCACCAACATTCGGTAGCCCTCGAGAAGCGTGCTGTAGCTGTTTCGGACGATTCCGAGCACCCGACAAAATTCGCTTGGAGATGGGCGCAGCTGATAGCACAGGGTCAGTTGTGCCTTGTGGCCGAACGAGAGCCTCTGAATCCCATTATTGACGGAGATACAGACATCCAACATGGACACAAGATGAAACACACACACAGGCCGAATCAGACCGTACGATTTGGCACCAACATTCGGTAGCCCTCGAGAAGCGTGCTGTAGCTGTTTCGGACGATTCCGAGCACCCGACAAAATTCGCTTGGAGATGGGCGCAGCTGATAGCACAGGGTCAGTTGTGCCTTGTGGCCGAACGAGAGCCTCTGAATCGCATTATTGACGGAGATACAGACATCCAACATGGACACAAGATGAAACACACACACAGGCCGAATCAGACCGTACGATTTGGCACCAACATTCGGTAGCCCTCGAGAAGCGTGCTGTAGCTGTTTCGGACGATTCCGAGCACCCGCCAAAATTCGCTTGGAGATGGGCGCAGCTGATAGCACAGGGTCGGTTGTGCCTTGTGGCCGAACGAGAGCCTCTGAATCGCAGTATTGACGGAGATACAGACATCCAACATGGACACAAGATGAAACACACACAGGCCGAATCAGACCGTACGATTTGGCACCAACAATCAGTAGCCCTCGAGAAGCGTGCTGTAGCTGTTTCGGACGATTCCGAGCACCCGACAAAATTCGCTTGGAGATGGGCGCAGCTGATAGCACAGGGTCAGTTGTGCCTTGTGGCCGAACGAGAGCCTCTGAATCGCATTATTGACGGAGATACAGACATCCAACATGGACACAAGATGAAACACACACAGGCCGAATCAGACCGTACGATTTGGCAGCAGCATTTTCTAGCCTCCGAGAAGCGTGCTGTAGCTGTTTCGGACGATTCCGAGCACCCGACAACATTCGCTTGGAGATGGGCGCAGCTGATAGCACAGGGTCAGTTGTGCCTTGTGGCCGAACGAGAGCCTCTGAATCGCATTATTGACGGAGATACAGACATCCAACATGGACACAAGATGAAACACACACACAGGCCGAATCAGACCGTACGATTTGGCACCAACATTCGGTAGCCGTCGAGAAGCGTGCTGTAGCTGTTTCGGACGATTCCGAGCACCCGACAAAATTCGCTTGGAGATGGGCGCAGCTGATAGCACAGGGTCAGTTGTGTCTTGTGGCCGAACGAGAGCCTCTGAATCGCATTATTGACGGAGATACAGACATCCAACATGGACACAAGATGAAACACACACAGGCCGAATCAGACTGTACGATTTGGCACCAACATTCGGTAGCCCTCGAGAAGCGTGCTGTAGCTGTTTCGGACGATTCGGAAGAAGGTAGTTGCAGAGGTTGTCTTGCGAGGGGAGGACTGCCGAAGCTTGAGGCGAGGAGGCCGAGGCGAGGAAAGTCACTTGAGGGGTAGAATGGAAATTCAGAAGTGATTGATTGATCGGAAGTTACACTGTCTTCTCTACCTAGTCTGCATCCAATCATTTGGTGCATCCAATCACCAACACTCTATGCTCATCCAATCATCCTACTCATCTAATCATGGGTGGCGTAAACATCGTACCGTAATCAGGCGTAAACACCGTACCGTAATAATCGCGGGATCGTATTGGATCACCTGCAACAGCCCCTCTCAATGCGAACACGCTTGAACGCCAAGAGCCGTGGTCAAGTCCTTGTGACGAGGTCCGCCGAGTCCCTTGGTCAAGATGTCAGCCAGCATGGTCGTAGTTTCGCAGTACTCGACGATCACTTCACCGCGCTTGACTTCATCACGGATATGGTGGTACTTGATGTCGATGTGCTTCGCGCGGCCATGGTTCACAGGGTTCTTCGTCATCTTGATACACGACTGATTGTCTTCGAAAATCTTCAGATCCGGTAGGTCTTCGCCTGCAGCATCGAGGATCTCACACAGAAGCTTGTGCACCCACTTGCCTTCTTGGATCGCCAGACTGAGCGCGATGTACTCCGCTTCACTCGTGGAGAGAGAGACACTTGATTGCTTCTTGGATCCCCACGACACTGGTCCTCCGAGAACTTGAAACAGGTAGCCCGAAGTCGACTTGCGGTCACTGTGATCACCAGCCCAATCTGCATCCGAATAGCCACGAAAGTCGATCCCCTTGCCCTGCGAAAAACGGAGTCCGTGCGACTTGGTGCCCTGAAGGTAACGGAAGATGCGCTTGACAGCAATCCAGTGCTCGACCTGAGGGTTCTCCATAAAGCGCGACACATATCCAACAGCGAAAGCAATGTCCGGGCGAGTCGAGGTCATCAAGTGCATGAGTGCTCCAACAGCTTCGCGAAAAGGCGCATCCAACTTAGTCGAGGCATCACTGGCAACAAGCTTCATGCTGAGGTCGACTGGACTAGCAGCAGGTTTGCAGTTCTGCATGCCGAAGCGCTCGAGGATATCATTGATGTAGCGAGCTTGAGACAGCGTGACACTGCCGTCCGCGTTATCGACCACTTCGATGCCCAGGATGAAGGAGCACTTGCCGCTGTCGGTCATCTCGAATCTTGCCTTGAGCTGCTTCTTCACTTCAGAGATCATCGAAGAAGAGCTTCCGGTCACCAAGACATCGTCGACGTATACCAGCATGAGAACGCAGTCGCCGTCGACAACCTTGATATAGAGACACGGATCGTAGCTTGAAACACGAAATCCAATGGAGCGCACATACTCGTCGAAGGTCTCATTCCACACTCGAGAAGCTTGCTTTAGACCGTAGATCGCCTTGAGTAGTTCCACGCAGTCATAGCCGTCATCAAGTTCCACGCCTTCTGGAACACTGCAGAACACCTTCTCCTTCATCAAGCCGTACAGGAACGCCGTGACGACGTCAAGTTGGTCGAGGGGCCAATTGAAGAACTTGGCCACAGCGATGATTGTTCGTAGCGTGACGTACTTGACCACCGGCGAAAACGTCTCCGTGTAGTCGATGCCATACTTCTGCACAAACCCCTTCGCGACGAGTCGAGCCTTGTACTTCTCGATAGATCCGTCCGCTTTACGCTTGATCTTGAACACCCACTTGGTTCCTACCGCGCGCTGGTTGTTCGGTAATTTAGCACCACGAAACACACCACGTAGTCGCATCGACTTGAGTTCCGCGCGGATCGCCTTGCGCCAGTGGACTTGATCTTCACCGCTCACAGCATCTTGGAACGTCTTCGGCTCGGCACTGTCGCTCGTTTCCACTGCATTTGCACTCGCTCGCCAGTACATCGGTTGAGTCGAGTCATCATCATTGTCTTCGTTCTTGGATTCTTGTTGGTCAGATTCCGGAGCGCTCGCTTCTTCCAATCCAGCACTGCGACGAGGTCGACGAACTTCACGATCCTCAGTGGTAGTACGAGCCTTGCGCTTACCCGCCTGCTTAAATTCACGCGTACCATGGTCATCGGAGATCTCGAGGTCTTCAAGAATATCCGCAGCATCTTCGACATCTTCATCATCATCAAAAACATTGGCGTCGTCGAAGGTCGTTTCGTCGAAAGTGACATCGCGAGAAATCACTACCTGCCCCGCCTCGATGTCATAAACGCGATACGCCTTCGAACGCTCTTCGTAGCCCATGAAAATTCCTTCACGAGCCTTGGGGTCCCACTTGAGTCGCTTCTCCTTCGGCGTCAGGACGTACACTTTACACCCAAAAATGCGCATGTGCTTCACGTTGGGCTTCCTGTTGTACACAATTTCGAACGGCGTTTTCCCAGGCATCTTCGGTGACGGTAGTCGGTTCTTGATGTAAATCGCTGTCATTGCCGCTTCCGCCCAAAACCGCTTGTCCAAACGCGCGAAGTGAAGCATGCTGCGCCCGATAGTCACGATCGTCCGGTTGGCGCGTTCCGCGGTAGCATTGGTTTGATGCGCATATCGGACGGTCGGCTGGACTTCAATGCCATGATCGTCGTAGTACTTCTTCAGCGAGTTGGTCGCGAACTCCTTGGCACCGTCATGACGCATGAACTTGACCTTGGTATCAAATTGACGCTCCACTTTAGCGATGAACTTGCGCAGACACCCTTCACTCTCAGACTTCGCGCGCAAGCAGAATCCCGTCATGCAGCCACTAGCTTCGTCTGTGATCAGCAGTAAATACTTGCTGCCACCAATCGACTCTTTCTCCATGGCGCCACATAGGTCGAAGTGCAGGAACTCGAATGGCTTGTACTTTGGCTTGTCGGGGTTGCTTGGATAAGGCTTTTGCACCATCTTTCCTTGCTGACATCCGCGACATCCACTCGAGTTTTTCGTCGAAGTCGGCATTTTTGCGCCCGTCACCATGCCACTCGAAACCATCTTCCGTAGTACGTCGTTCGGAGCATGACCCATCCGCGCATGTAGATCGACACTGTTGATAGAGGCCTTGGTCGACGAATTCGCAGAACCGTTGGGGACACGTAGCCAGTAGAGTCCGTCGATCAAGTCCGCTGAAGCAACGATCTTCTTCGAAGACTTGCGCGCAATGTGCATCTCGGAGCCGTCAAACACCACCTTGAACTGTCCACCTCGGTTGATCTGTGGTACAGATAGCAGGTTCTTGTTCATGCTCGGCACGTAAAGAGCATCTTCGATCCGGACGTCACGCACACTCCGGTTGGGAAGAATCACTTGTTGAAGAACAGTGCCAACTCCCAAGATCTTGGCCGTTTGACCGTTGGCAACCGTGAGTTCACCTTCGTCGCGCAAGTTGATGTCGATAAACTTGGACTTGTCGTTGCAGATGTGGTGAGTTGCGCCACTGTCGATCGCCCATGTACCCTGGAACTTCTTGCCCGACGACACCCCACACGCTGTTGACATGGAGACCGCGAACGCGATGTAGTCGTCGTCATCGTCGTCGCGCCACTCAACGTTATTGGCACCGCGACCACCTCGGCCGCGTCGTGCTCCTCGATTTTCTTCTTTCTGCTTGGTCCAGCACTTCTCAATCAAGTGCCCCAATTTTCCGCAGTAGTCGCACCGGCGAGTTTCACGCTCGGTATTGAAGGCTTTTGCTGCTTCCTCGATCTTCACCGCCGCAGCCTTCTCGCCTTGTCGCTTGATATGCTCATTCGTGAGCACCTTCACCACATCTTGCGTTCGCAGTTCTGCATTGCTCATCTCCAAGTTCAGCACGACGTTCTCGTAGCTCTTGGGCAGACTGCGCAGCAAGCAGATCGCCACATCTTCGTCCTCCATCTTGGCGCCGATACTGCTGAGCTTCGCGCTGATGTTGAGGACCTCGTTGCAATGGTGGAGGATGTTCCCGCCTTCTGCCATCTCCATGCTGAAGAGCTGGCGCTTGAGATAGATGCGTCCAGCCTTCTGCGATCCACCGTAGAGCGTACGCAAGCGTGCCCACGCGACCCAGGCTTCCTCGTAGTCGTCGACAACATGATGATAGTCCGCGTCCATGTGGAGAAGCATCAGACCAAAGGCGACGTTGCTTGACTTGACATACTCATCCTTGGCCCTGGAGTCCGTGAACGTAGGCGTCGTCTCGCGGTTCACCACATTCCACACCGACTTGGTCAGGAACACGCCACGCATGTAACGGTTCCACGTGGCGTAGTTCTCGCCGTTGAACTTGTCGATGGAGATCTTGGTGTCTTGGACAGATGACATACTTGGGCTCGTAACCTGAAGAAGGTAGTTGCAGAGGTTGTCTTGCGAGGGGAGGACTGCCGAAGCTTGAGGCGAGGAGGCCGAGGCGAGGAAAGTCACTTGAGGGGTAGAATGGAAATTCAGAAGTGATTGATTGATCGGAAGTTACACTGTCTTCTCTACCTAGTCTGCATCCAATCATTTGGTGCATCCAATCACCAACACTCTACGCTCATCCAATCATCCTACTCATCTAATCATGGGTGGCGTAAACATCGTACCGTAATCAGGCGTAAACACCGTACCGTAATCATCGCGGGATCGTATTGGATCACCTGCAACAGATTCCGAGCACCCGACAAAATTCGCTTGGAGATGGGCGCAGCTGATAGCACAGGGTCAGTTGTGCCTTGTGGCCGAACGAGAGCCTCTGAATCGCATTATTGACGGATATACAGACATCCAACATGGACACAAGATGAAACACACACAGGCCGAATCAGACCGTACGATTTGGCACCAACATTCGGTAGCCCTCGAGAAGCGTGCTGTAGCTGTTTCGGACGATTCCGAGCACCCGACAAAATTCGCTTGGAGATGGGCGCAGCTGATAGCACAGGGTCAGTTGTGCCTTGTGGCCGAACGAGAGCCTCTGAATCGCATTATTGACGGAGATACAGACATCCAACATGGACACAAGATGAAACACACACAGGCCGAATCAGACCGTACGATTTGGCACCAACATTCGGTAGCCCTCGAGAAGCGTGCTGTAGCTGTTTCGGACGATTCCGAGCACCCGACAAAATTCGCTTGGAGATGGGCGCAGCTGATAGCACAGGGTCAGTTGTGCCTTGTGGCCGAACGAGAGCCTCTGAATCGCATTATTGACGGAGATACAGACATCCAACATGGACACAAGATGAAACACACACAGGCCGAATCAGACCGTACGATTTGGCACCAACATTCGGTAGCCCTCGAGAAGCGTGCTGTAGCTGTTTCGGACGATTCCGAGCACCCGACAAAATTCGCTTGGAGATGGGCGCAGCTGATAGCACAGGGTCAGTTGTGCCTTGTGGCCGAACGAGAGCCTCTGAATCGCATTATTGACGGAGATACAGACATCCAACATGGACACAAGATGAAACACACACAGGCCGAATCAGACCGTACGATTTGGCACCAACATTCGGTAGCCCTCGAGAAGCGTGCTGTAGCTGTTTCGGACGATTCCGAGCACCCGACAAAATTCGCTTGGAGATGGGCGCAGCTGATAGCACAGGGTCAGTTGTGCCTTGTGGCCGAACGAGAGCCTCTGAATCGCATTATTGACGGAGATACAGACATCCAACATGGACACAAGATGAAACACACACAGGCCGAATCAGACCGTACGATTTGGCACCAACATTCGGTAGCCCTCGAGAAGCGTGCTGTAGCTGTTTCGGACGATTCCGAGCACCCGACAAAATTCGCTTGGAGATGGGCGCAGCTGATAGCACAGGGTCAGTTGTGCCTTGTGGCCGAACGAGAGCCTCTGAATCGCATTATTGACGGAGATACAGACATCCAACATGGACACAAGATGAAACACACACAGGCCGAATCAGACCGTACGATTTGGCACCAACATTCGGTAGCCCTCGAGAAGCGTGCTGTAGCTGTTTCGGACGATTCCGAGCACCCGACAAAATTCGCTTGGAGATGGGCGCAGCTGATAGCACAGGGTCAGTTGTGCCTTGTGGCCGAACGAGAGCCTCTGAATCGCATTATTGACGGAGATACAGACATCCAACATGGACACAAGATGAAACACACACAGGCCGAATCAGACCGTACGATTTGGCACCAACATTCGGTAGCCCTCGAGAAGCGTGCTGTAGCTGTTTCGGACGATTCCGAGCACCCGACAAAATTCGCTTGGAGATGGGCGCAGCTGATAGCACAGGGTCAGTTGTGCCTTGTGGCCGAACGAGAGCCTCTGAATCGCATTATTGACGGAGATACAGACATCCAACATGGACACAAGATGAAACACACACAGGCCGAATCAGACCGTACGATTTGGCACCAACATTCGGTAGCCCTCGAGAAGCGTGCTGTAGCTGTTTCGGACGATTCCGAGCACCCGACAAAATTCGCTTGGAGATGGGCGCAGCTGATAGCACAGGGTCAGTTGTGCCTTGTGGCCGAACGAGAGCCTCTGAATCGCATTATTGACGGATATACAGACATCCAACATGGACACAAGATGAAACACACACAGGCCGAATCAGACCGTACGATTTGGCACCAACATTCGGTAGCCCTCGAGAAGCGTGCTGTAGCTGTTTCGGACGATTCCGAGCACCCGACAAAATTCGCTTGGAGATGGGCGCAGCTGATAGCACAGGGTCAGTTGTGCCTTGTGGCCGAACGAGAGCCTCTGAATCGCATTATTGACGGAGATACAGACATCCAACATGGACACAAGATGAAACACACACAGGCCGAATCAGACCGTACGATTTGGCACCAACATTCGGTAGCCCTCGAGAAGCGTGCTGTAGCTGTTTCGGACGATTCCGAGCACCCGACAAAATTCGCTTGGAGATGGGCGCAGCTGATAGCACAGGGTCAGTTGTGCCTTGTGGCCGAACGAGAGCCTCTGAATCGCATTATTGACGGAGATACAGACATCCAACATGGACACAAGATGAAACACACACAGGCCGAATCAGACCGTACGATTTGGCACCAACATTCGGTAGCCCTCGAGAAGCGTGCTGTAGCTGTTTCGGACGATTCCGAGCACCCGACAAAATTCGCTTGGAGATGGGCGCAGCTGATAGCACAGGGTCAGTTGTGCCTTGTGGCCGAACGAGAGCCTCTGAATCGCATTATTGACGGAGATACAGACATCCAACATGGACACAAGATGAAACACACACAGGCCGAATCAGACCGTACGATTTGGCACCAACATTCGGTAGCCCTCGAGAAGCGTGTTGTAGCTGTTTCGGACGATTCCGAGCACCCGACAAAATTCGCTTGGAGATGGGCGCAGCTGATAGCACAGGGTCAGTTGTGCCTTGTGGCCGAACGAGAGCCTCTGAATCGCATTATTGACGGAGATACAGACATCCAACATGGACACAAGATGAAACACACACAGGCCGAATCAGACCGTACGATTTGGCACCAACATTCGGTAGCCCTCGAGAAGCGTGCTGTAGCTGTTTCGGACGATTCCGAGCACCCGACAAAATTCGCTTGGAGATGGGCGCAGCTGATAGCACAGGGTCAGTTGTGCCTTGTGGCCGAACGAGAGCCTCTGAATCGCATTATTGACGGAGATACAGACATCCAACATGGACACAAGATGAAACACACACAGGCCGAATCAGACCGTACGATTTGGCACCAACATTCGGTAGCCCTCGAGAAGCGTGCTGTAGCTGTTTCGGACGATTCCGAGCACCCGACAAAATTCGCTTGGAGATGGGCGCAGCTGATAGCACAGGGTCAGTTGTGCCTTGTGGCCGAACGAGAGCCTCTGAATCGCATTATTGACGGAGATACAGACATCCAACATGGACACAAGATGAAACACACACAGGCCGAATCAGACCGTACGATTTGGCACCAACATTCGGTAGCCCTCGAGAAGCGTGTTGTAGCTGTTTCGGACGATTCCGAGCACCCGACAAAATTCGCTTGGAGATGGGCGCAGCTGATAGCACAGGGTCAGTTGTGCCTTGTGGCCGAACGAGAGCCTCTGAATCGCATTATTGACGGAGATACAGACATCCAACATGGACACAAGATGAAACACACACAGGCCGAATCAGACCGTACGATTTGGCACCAACATTCGGTAGCCCTCGAGAAGCGTGCTGTAGCTGTTTCGGACGATTCCGAGCACCCGACAAAATTCGCTTGGAGATGGGCGCAGCTGATAGCACAGGGTCAGTTGTGCCTTGTGGCCGAACGAGAGCCTCTGAATCGCATTATTGACGGAGATACAGACATCCAACATGGACACAAGATGAAACACACACAGGCCGAATCAGACCGTACGATTTGGCACCAACATTCGGTAGCCCTCGAGAAGCGTGCTGTAGCTGTTTCGGACGATTCCGAGCACCCGACAAAATTCGCTTGGAGATGGGCGCAGCTGATAGCACAGGGTCAGTTGTGCCTTGTGGCCGAACGAGAGCCTCTGAATCGCATTATTGACGGAGATACAGACATCCAACATGGACACAAGATGAAACACACACAGGCCGAATCAGACCGTACGATTTGGCACCAACATTCGGTAGCCCTCGAGAAGCGTGCTGTAGCTGTTTCGGACGATTCCGAGCACCCGACAAAATTCGCTTGGAGATGGGCGCAGCTGATAGCACAGGGTCAGTTGTGCCTTGTGGCCGAACGAGAGCCTCTGAATCGCATTATTGACGGAGATACAGACATCCAACATGGACACAAGATGAAACACACACAGGCCGAATCAGACCGTACGATTTGGCACCAACATTCGGTAGCCCTCGAGAAGCGTGCTGTAGCTGTTTCGGACGATTCCGAGCACCCGACAAAATTCGCTTGGAGATGGGCGCAGCTGATAGCACAGGGTCAGTTGTGCCTTGTGGCCGAACGAGAGCCTCTGAATCGCATTATTGACGGAGATACAGACATCCAACATGGACACAAGATGAAACACACACAGGCCGAATCAGACCGTACGATTTGGCACCAACATTCGGTAGCCCTCGAGAAGCGTGCTGTAGCTGTTTCGGACGATTCCGAGCACCCGACAAAATTCGCTTGGAGATGGGCGCAGCTGATAGCACAGGGTCAGTTGTGCCTTGTGGCCGAACGAGAGCCTCTGAATCGCATTATTGACGGAGATACAGACATCCAACATGGACACAAGATGAAACACACACAGGCCGAATCAGACCGTACGATTTGGCACCAACATTCGGTAGCCCTCGAGAAGCGTGCTGTAGCTGTTTCGGACGATTCCGAGCACCCGACAAAATTCGCTTGGAGATGGGCGCAGCTGATAGCACAGGGTCAGTTGTGCCTTGTGGCCGAACGAGAGCCTCTGAATCGCATTATTGACGGAGATACAGACATCCAACATGGACACAAGATGAAACACACACAGGCCGAATCAGACCGTACGATTTGGCACCAACATTCGGTAGCCCTCGAGAAGCGTGTTGTAGCTGTTTCGGACGATTCCGAGCACCCGACAAAATTCGCTTGGAGATGGGCGCAGCTGATAGCACAGGGTCAGTTGTGCCTTGTGGCCGAACGAGAGCCTCTGAATCGCATTATTGACGGAGATACAGACATCCAACATGGACACAAGATGAAACACACACAGGCCGAATCAGACCGTACGATTTGGCACCAACATTCGGTAGCCCTCGAGAAGCGTGCTGTAGCTGTTTCGGACGATTCCGAGCACCCGACAAAATTCGCTTGGAGATGGGCGCAGCTGATAGCACAGGGTCAGTTGTGCCTTGTGGCCGAACGAGAGCCTCTGAATCGCATTATTGACGGAGATACAGACATCCAACATGGACACAAGATGAAACACACACAGGCCGAATCAGACCGTACGATTTGGCACCAACATTCGGTAGCCCTCGAGAAGCGTGCTGTAGCTGTTTCGGACGATTCCGAGCACCCGACAAAATTCGCTTGGAGATGGGCGCAGCTGATAGCACAGGGTCAGTTGTGCCTTGTGGCCGAACGAGAGCCTCTGAATCGCATTATTGACGGAGATACAGACATCCAACATGGACACAAGATGAAACACACACAGGCCGAATCAGACCGTACGATTTGGCACCAACATTCGGTAGCCCTCGAGAAGCGTGCTGTAGCTGTTTCGGACGATTCCGAGCACCCGACAAAATTCGCTTGGAGATGGGCGCAGCTGATAGCACAGGGTCAGTTGTGCCTTGTGGCCGAACGAGAGCCTCTGAATCGCATTATTGACGGAGATACAGACATCCAACATGGACACAAGATGAAACACACACAGGCCGAATCAGACCGTACGATTTGGCACCAACATTCGGTAGCCCTCGAGAAGCGTGCTGTAGCTGTTTCGGACGATTCCGAGCACCCGACAAAATTCGCTTGGAGATGGGCGCAGCTGATAGCACAGGGTCAGTTGTGCCTTGTGGCCGAACGAGAGCCTCTGAATCGCATTATTGACGGAGATACAGACATCCAACATGGACACAAGATGAAACACACACAGGCCGAATCAGACCGTACGATTTGGCACCAACATTCGGTAGCCCTCGAGAAGCGTGTTGTAGCTGTTTCGGACGATTCCGAGCACCCGACAAAATTCGCTTGGAGATGGGCGCAGCTGATAGCACAGGGTCAGTTGTGCCTTGTGGCCGAACGAGAGCCTCTGAATCGCATTATTGACGGAGATACAGACATCCAACATGGACACAAGATGAAACACACACAGGCCGAATCAGACCGTACGATTTGGCACCAACATTCGGTAGCCCTCGAGAAGCGTGCTGTAGCTGTTTCGGACGATTCCGAGCACCCGACAAAATTCGCTTGGAGATGGGCGCAGCTGATAGCACAGGGTCAGTTGTGCCTTGTGGCCGAACGAGAGCCTCTGAATCGCATTATTGACGGAGATACAGACATCCAACATGGACACAAGATGAAACACACACAGGCCGAATCAGACCGTACGATTTGGCACCAACATTCGGTAGCCCTCGAGAAGCGTGCTGTAGCTGTTTCGGACGATTCCGAGCACCCGACAAAATTCGCTTGGAGATGGGCGCAGCTGATAGCACAGGGTCAGTTGTGCCTTGTGGCCGAACGAGAGCCTCTGAATCGCATTATTGACGGAGATACAGACATCCAACATGGACACAAGATGAAACACACACAGGCCGAATCAGACCGTACGATTTGGCACCAACATTCGGTAGCCCTCGAGAAGCGTGCTGTAGCTGTTTCGGACGATTCCGAGCACCCGACAAAATTCGCTTGGAGATGGGCGCAGCTGATAGCACAGGGTCAGTTGTGCCTTGTGGCCGAACGAGAGCCTCTGAATCGCATTATTGACGGAGATACAGACATCCAACATGGACACAAGATGAAACACACACAGGCCGAATCAGACCGTACGATTTGGCACCAACATTCGGTAGCCCTCGAGAAGCGTGCTGTAGCTGTTTCGGACGATTCCGAGCACCCGACAAAATTCGCTTGGAGATGGGCGCAGCTGATAGCACAGGGTCAGTTGTGCCTTGTGGCCGAACGAGAGCCTCTGAATCGCATTATTGACGGAGATACAGACATCCAACATGGACACAAGATGAAACACACACAGGCCGAATCAGACCGTACGATTTGGCACCAACATTCGGTAGCCCTCGAGAAGCGTGCTGTAGCTGTTTCGGACGATTCCGAGCACCCGACAAAATTCGCTTGGAGATGGGCGCAGCTGATAGCACAGGGTCAGTTGTGCCTTGTGGCCGAACGAGAGCCTCTGAATCGCATTATTGACGGAGATACAGACATCCAACATGGACACAAGATGAAACACACACAGGCCGAATCAGACCGTACGATTTGGCACCAACATTCGGTAGCCCTCGCGAAGCGTGTTGTAGCTGTTTCGGACGATTCCGAGCACCCGACAAAATTCGCTTGGAGATGGGCGCAGCTGATAGCACAGGGTCAGTTGTGCCTTGTGGCCGAACGAGAGCCTCTGAATCGCATTATTGACGGAGATACAGACATCCAACATGGACACAAGATGAAACACACACAGGCCGAATCAGACCGTACGATTTGGCACCAACATTCGGTAGCCCTCGAGAAGCGTGTTGTAGCTGTTTCGGACGATTCCGAGCACCCGACAAAATTCGCTTGGAGATGGGCGCAGCTGATAGCACAGGGTCAGTTGTGCCTTGTGGCCGAACGAGAGCCTCTGAATCGCATTATTGACGGAGATACAGACATCCAACATGGACACAAGATGAAACACACACAGGCCGAATCAGACCGTACGATTTGGCACCAACATTCGGTAGCCGTCGAGAAGCGTGCTGTAGCTGTTTCGGACGATTCCGAGCACCCGACAAAATTCGCTTGGAGATGGGCGCAGCTGATAGCACAGGGTCAGTTGTGCCTTGTGGCCGAACGAGAGCCTCTGAATCGCATTATTGACGGAGATACAGACATCCAACATGGACACAAGATGAAACACACACAGGCCGAATCAGACCGTACGATTTGGTACCAACATTCGGTAGCCCTCGAGAAGCGTGCTGTAGCTGTTTCGGACGATTCCGAGCACCCGACAAAATTCGCTTGGAGATGGGCGCAGCTGATAGCACAGGGTCAGTTGTGCCTTGTGGCCGAACGAGAGCCTCTGAATCGCATTATTGACGGAGATACAGACATCCAACATGGACACAAGATGAAACACACACAGGCCGAATCAGACCGTACGATTTGGCACCAACATTCGGTAGCCCTCGAGAAGCGTGCTGTAGCTGTTTCGGACGATTCCGAGCACCCGACAAAATTCGCTTGGAGATGGGCGCAGCTGATAGCACAGGGTCAGTTGTGCCTTGTGGCCGAACGAGAGCCTCTGAATCGCATTATTGACGGAGATACAGACATCCAACATGGACACAAGATGAAACACACACAGGCCGAATCAGACCGTACGATTTGGCACCAACATTCGGTAGCCCTCGAGAAGCGTGCTGTAGCTGTTTCGGACGATTCCGAGCACCCGACAAAATTCGCTTGGAGATGGGCGCAGCTGATAGCACAGGGTCAGTTGTGCCTTGTGGCCGAACGAGAGCCTCTGAATCGCATTATTGACGGAGATACAGACATCCAACATGGACACAAGATGAAACACACACAGGCCGAATCAGACCGTACGATTTGGCACCAACATTCGGTAGCCCTCGAGAAGCGTGCTGTAGCTGTTTCGGACGATTCCGAGCACCCGACAAAATTCGCTTGGAGATGGGCGCAGCTGATAGCACAGGGTCAGTTGTGCCTTGTGGCCGAACGAGAGCCTCTGAATCGCATTATTGACGGAGATACAGACATCCAACATGGACACAAGATGAAACACACACAGGCCGAATCAGACCGTACGATTTGGCACCAACATTCGGTAGCCCTCGAGAAGCGTGTTGTAGCTGTTTCGGACGATTCCGAGCACCCGACAAAATTCGCTTGGAGATGGGCGCAGCTGATAGCACAGGGTCAGTTGTGCCTTGTGGCCGAACGAGAGCCTCTGAATCGCATTATAGACGGAGATACAGACATCCAACATGGACACAAGATGAAACACACACAGGCCGAATCAGACCGTACGATTTGGCACCAACATTCGGTAGCCCTCGAGAAGCGTGCTGTAGCTGTTTCGGACGATTCCGAGCACCCGACAAAATTCGCTTGGAGATGGGCGCAGCTGATAGCACAGGGTCAGTTGTGCCTTGTGGCCGAACGAGAGCCTCTGAATCGCATTATTGACGGAGATACAGACATCCAACATGGACACAAGATGAAACACACACAGGCCGAATCAGACCGTACGATTTGGCACCAACATTCGGTAGCCCTCGAGAAGCGTGCTGTAGCTGTTTCGGACGATTCCGAGCACCCGACAAAATTCGCTTGGAGATGGGCGCAGCTGATAGCACAGGGTCAGTTGTGCCTTGTGGCCGAACGAGAGCCTCTGAATCGCATTATTGACGGAGATACAGACATCCAACATGGACACAAGATGAAACACACACAGGCCGAATCAGACCGTACGATTTGGCACCAACATTCGGTAGCCCTCGAGAAGCGTGCTGTAGCTGTTTCGGACGATTCCGAGCACCCGACAAAATTCGCTTGGAGATGGGCGCAGCTGATAGCACAGGGTCAGTTGTGCCTTGTGGCCGAACGAGAGCCTCTGAATCGCATTATTGACGGAGATACAGACATCCAACATGGACACAAGATGAAACACACACAGGCCGAATCAGACCGTACGATTTGGCACCAACATTCGGTAGCCCTCGAGAAGCGTGCTGTAGCTGTTTCGGACGATTCCGAGCACCCGACAAAATTCGCTTGGAGATGGGCGCAGCTGATAGCACAGGGTCAGTTGTGCCTTGTGGCCGAACGAGAGCCTCTGAATCGCATTATTGACGGAGATACAGACATCCAACATGGACACAAGATGAAACACACACAGGCCGAATCAGACCGTACGATTTGGCACCAACATTCGGTAGCCCTCGAGAAGCGTGCTGTAGCTGTTTCGGACGATTCCGAGCACCCGACAAAATTCGCTTGGAGATGGGCGCAGCTGATAGCACAGGGTCAGTTGTGCCTTGTGGCCGAACGAGAGCCTCTGAATCGCATTATTGACGGAGATACAGACATCCAACATGGACACAAGATGAAACACACACAGGCCGAATCAGACCGTACGATTTGGCACCAACATTCGGTAGCCCTCGAGAAGCGTGTTGTAGCTGTTTCGGACGATTCCGAGCACCCGACAAAATTCGCTTGGAGATGGGCGCAGCTGATAGCACAGGGTCAGTTGTGCCTTGTGGCCGAACGAGAGCCTCTGAATCGCATTATTGACGGAGATACAGACATCCAACATGGACACAAGATGAAACACACACAGGCCGAATCAGACCGTACGATTTGGCACCAACATTCGGTAGCCCTCGAGAAGCGTGTTGTAGCTGTTTCGGACGATTCCGAGCACCCGACAAAATTCGCTTGGAGATGGGCGCAGCTGATAGCACAGGGTCAGTTGTGCCTTGTGGCCGAACGAGAGCCTCTGAATCGCATTATTGACGGAGATACAGACATCCAACATGGACACAAGATGAAACACACACAGTCCGAATCAGACCGTACGATTTGGCACCAACATTCGGTAGCCCTCGAGAAGCGTGTTGTAGCTGTTTCGGACGATTCCGAGCACCCGACAAAATTCGCTTGGAGATGGGCGCAGCAGATAGCACAGGGTCAGTTGTGCCTTGTGGCCGAACGAGAGCCTCTGAATCGCATTATTGACGGAGATACAGACATCCAACATGGACACAAGATGAAACACACACAGGCCGAATCAGACCGTACGATTTGGCACCAACATTCGGTAGCCCTCGAGAAGCGTGTTGTAGCTGTTTCGGACGATTCCGAGCACCCGACAAAATTCGCTTGGAGATGGGCGCAGCTGATAGCACAGGGTCAGTTGTGCCTTGTGGCCGAACGAGAGCCTCTGAATCGCATTATTGACGGATATACAGACATCCAACATGGACACAAGATGAAACACACACAGGCCGAATCAGACCGTACGATTTGGCACCAACATTCGGTAGCCCTCGAGAAGCGTGCTGTAGCTGTTTCGGACGATTCCGAGCACCCGACAAAATTCGCTTGGAGATGGGCGCAGCTGATAGCACAGGGTCAGTTGTGCCTTGTGGCCGAACGAGAGCCTCTGAATCGCATTATTGACGGAGATACAGACATCCAACATGGACACAAGATGAAACACACACAGGCCGAATCAGACCGTACGATTTGGCACCAACATTCGGTAGCCCTCGAGAAGCGTGCTGTAGCTGTTTCGGACGATTCCGAGCACCCGACAAAATTCGCTTGGAGATGGGCGCAGCTGATAGCACAGGGTCAGTTGTGCCTTGTGGCCGAACGAGAGCCTCTGAATCGCATTATTGACGGAGATACAGACATCCAACATGGACACAAGATGAAACACACACAGGCCGATTCAGACCGTACGATTTGGCACCAACATTCAGTAGCCCTCGAGAAGCGTGTTGTAGCTGTTTCGGACGATTCCGAGCACCCGACAAAATTCGCTTGGAGATGGGCGCAGCTGATAGCACAGGGTCAGTTGTGCCTTGTGGCCGAACGAGAGCCTCTGAATCGCATTATTGACGGATATACAGACATCCAACATGGACACAAGATGAAACACACACAGGCCGAATCAGACCGTACGATTTGGCACCAACATTCGGTAGCCCTCGAGAAGCGTGTTGTAGCTGTTTCGGACGATTCCGAGCACCCGACAAAATTCGCTTGGAGATGGGCGCAGCTGATAGCACAGGGTCAGTTGTGCCTTGTGGCCGAACGAGAGCCTCTGAATCGCATTATTGACGGAGATACAGACATCCAACATGGACACAAGATGAAACACACACAGGCCGAATCAGACCGTACGATTTGGCACCAACATTCGGTAGCCCTCGAGAAGCGTGTTGTAGCTGTTTCGGACGATTCCGAGCACCCGACAAAATTCGCTTGGAGATGGGCGCAGCTGATAGCACAGGGTCAGTTGTGCCTTGTGGCCGAACGAGAGCCTCTGAATCGCATTATTGACGGATATACAGACATCCAACATGGACACAAGATGAAACACACACAGGCCGAATCAGACCGTACGATTTGGCACCAACATTCGGTAGCCCTCGAGAAGCGTGTTGTAGCTGTTTCGGACGATTCCGAGCACCCGACAAAATTCGCTTGGAGATGGGCGCAGCTGATAGCACAGGGTCAGTTGTGCCTTGTGGCCGAACGAGAGCCTCTGAATCGCATTATTGACGGAGATACAGACATCCAACATGGACACAAGATGAAACACACACAGGCCGAATCAGACCGTACGATTTGGCACCAACATTCGGTAGCCGTCGAGAAGCGTGCTGTAGCTGTTTCGGACGATTCCGAGCACCCGACAAAATTCGCTTGGAGATGGGCGCAGCTGATAGCACAGGGTCAGTTGTGCCTTGTGGCCGAACGAGAGCCTCTGAATCGCATTATTGACGGAGATACAGACATCCAACATGGACACAAGATGAAACACACACAGGCCGAATCAGACCGTACGATTTGGCACCAACATTCGGTAGCCCTCGAGAAGCGTGCTGTAGCTGTTTCGGACGATTCCGAGCACCCGACAAAATTCGCTTGGAGATGGGCGCAGCTGATAGCACAGGGTCAGTTGTGCCTTGTGGCCGAACGAGAGCCTCTGAATCGCATTATTGACGGAGATACAGACGTCCAACATGGACACAAGATGAAACACACACAGGCCGAATCAGACCGTACGATTTGGCACCAACATTCGGTAGCCCTCGAGAAGCGTGCTGTAGCTGTTTCGGACGATTCCGAGCACCCGACAAAATTCGCTTGGAGATGGGCGCAGCTGATAGCACAGGGTCAGTTGTGCCTTGTGGCCGAACGAGAGCCTCTGAATCGCATTATTGACGGAGATACAGACATCCAACATGGACACAAGATGAAACACACACAGGCCGAATCAGACCGTACGATTTGGCACCAACATTCGGTAGCCCTCGAGAAGCGTGCTGTAGCTGTTTCGGACGATTCCGAGCACCCGACAAAATTCGCTTGGAGATGGGCGCAGCTGATAGCACAGGGTCAGTTGTGCCTTGTGGCCGAACGAGAGCCTCTGAATCGCATTATTGACGGAGATACAGACATCCAACATGGACACAAGATGAAACACACACAGGCCGAATCAGACCGTACGATTTGGCACCAACATTCGGTAGCCCTCGAGAAGCGTGCTGTAGCTGTTTCGGACGATTCCGAGCACCCGACAAAATTCGCTTGGAGATGGGCGCAGCTGATAGCACAGGGTCAGTTGTGCCTTGTGGCCGAACGAGAGCCTCTGAATCGCATTATTGACGGAGATACAGACATCCAACATGGACACAAGATGAAACACACACAGGCCGAATCAGACCGTACGATTTGGCACCAACATTCGGTAGCCCTCGAGAAGCGTGCTGTAGCTGTTTCGGACGATTCCGAGCACCCGACAAAATTCGCTTGGAGATGGGCGCAGCTGATAGCACAGGGTCAGTTGTGCCTTGTGGCCGAACGAGAGCCTCTGAATCGCATTATTGACGGAGATACAGACATCCAACATGGACACAAGATGAAACACACACAGGCCGAATCAGACCGTACGATTTGGCACCAACATTCGGTAGCCCTCGAGAAGCGTGCTGTAGCTGTTTCGGACGATTCCGAGCACCCGACAAAATTCGCTTGGAGATGGGCGCAGCTGATAGCACAGGGTCAGTTGTGCCTTGTGGCCGAACGAGAGCCTCTGAATCGCATTATTGACGGAGATACAGACATCCAACATGGACACAAGATGAAACACACACAGGCCGAATCAGACCGTACGATTTGGCACCAACATTCGGTAGCCCTCGAGAAGCGTGCTGTAGCTGTTTCGGACGATTCCGAGCACCCGACAAAATTCGCTTGGAGATGGGCGCAGCTGATAGCACAGGGTCAGTTGTGCCTTGTGGCCGAACGAGAGCCTCTGAATCGCATTATTGACGGAGATACAGACATCCAACATGGACACAAGATGAAACACACACAGGCCGAATCAGACCGTACGATTTGGCACCAACATTCGGTAGCCCTCGAGAAGCGTGCTGTAGCTGTTTCGGACGATTCCGAGCACCCGACAAAATTCGCTTGGAGATGGGCGCAGCTGATAGCACAGGGTCAGTTGTGCCTTGTGGCCGAACGAGAGCCTCTGAATCGCATTATTGACGGAGATACAGACATCCAACATGGACACAAGATGAAACACACACAGGCCGAATCAGACCGTACGATTTGGCACCAACATTCGGTAGCCCTCGAGAAGCGTGCTGTAGCTGTTTCGGACGATTCCGAGCACCCGACAAAATTCGCTTGGAGATGGGCGCAGCTGATAGCACAGGGTCAGTTGTGCCTTGTGGCCGAACGAGAGCCTCTGAATCGCATTATTGACGGAGATACAGACATCCAACATGGACACAAGATGAAACACACACAGGCCGAATCAGACCGTACGATTTGGCACCAACATTCGGTAGCCCTCGAGAAGCGTGCTGTAGCTGTTTCGGACGATTCCGAGCACCCGACAAAATTCGCTTGGAGATGGGCGCAGCTGATAGCACAGGGTCAGTTGTGCCTTGTGGCCGAACGAGAGCCTCTGAATCGCATTATTGACGGAGATACAGACATCCAACATGGACACAAGATGAAACACACACAGGCCGAATCAGACCGTACGATTTGGCACCAACATTCGGTAGCCCTCGAGAAGCGTGCTGTAGCTGTTTCGGACGATTCCGAGCACCCGACAAAATTCGCTTGGAGATGGGCGCAGCTGATAGCACAGGGTCAGTTGTGCCTTGTGGCCGAACGAGAGCCTCTGAATCGCATTATTGACGGAGATACAGACATCCAACATGGACACAAGATGAAACACACACAGGCCGAATCAGACCGTACGATTTGGCACCAACATTCGGTAGCCCTCGAGAAGCGTGCTGTAGCTGTTTCGGACGATTCCGAGCACCCGACAAAATTCGCTTGGAGATGGGCGCAGCTGATAGCACAGGGTCAGTTGTGCCTTGTGGCCGAACGAGAGCCTCTGAATCGCATTATTGACGGAGATACAGACATCCAACATGGACACAAGATGAAACACACACAGGCCGAATTAGACCGTACGATTTGGCACCAACATTCGGTAGCCCTCGAGAAGCGTGCTGTAGCTGTTTCGGACGATTCCGAGCACCCGACAAAATTCGCTTGGAGATGGGCGCAGCTGATAGCACAGGGTCAGTTGTGCCTTGTGGCCGAACGAGAGCCTCTGAATCGCATTATTGACGGAGATACAGACATCCAACATGGACACAAGATGAAACACACACAGGCCGAATCAGACCGTACGATTTGGCACCAACATTCGGTAGCCCTCGAGAAGCGTGCTGTAGCTGTTTCGGACGATTCCGAGCACCCGACAAAATTCGCTTGGAGATGGGCGCAGCTGATAGCACAGGGTCAGTTGTGCCTTGTGGCCGAACGAGAGCCTCTGAATCGCATTATTGACGGAGATACAGACATCCAACATGGACACAAGATGAAACACACACAGGCCGAATCAGACCGTACGATTTGGCACCAACATTCGGTAGCCCTCGAGAAGCGTGCTGTAGCTGTTTCGGACGATTCCGAGCACCCGACAAAATTCGCTTGGAGATGGGCGCAGCTGATAGCACAGGGTCAGTTGTGCCTTGTGGCCGAACGAGAGCCTCTGAATCGCATTATTGACGGAGATACAGACATCCAACATGGACACAAGATGAAACACACACAGGCCGAATCAGACCGTACGATTTGGCACCAACATTCGGTAGCCCTCGAGAAGCGTGCTGTAGCTGTTTCGGACGATTCCGAGCACCCGACAAAATTCGCTTGGAGATGGGCGCAGCTGATAGCACAGGGTCAGTTGTGCCTTGTGGCCGAACGAGAGCCTCTGAATCGCATTATTGACGGAGATACAGACATCCAACATGGACACAAGATGAAACACACACAGGCCGAATCAGACCGTACGATTTGGCACCAACATTCGGTAGCCCTCGAGAAGCGTGCTGTAGCTGTTTCGGACGATTCCGAGCACCCGACAAAATTCGCTTGGAGATGGGCGCAGCTGATAGCACAGGGTCAGTTGTGCCTTGTGGCCGAACGAGAGCCTCTGAATCGCATTATTGACGGAGATACAGACATCCAACATGGACACAAGATGAAACACACACAGGCCGAATCAGACCGTACGATTTGGCACCAACATTCGGTAGCCCTCGAGAAGCGTGCTGTAGCTGTTTCGGACGATTCCGAGCACCCGACAAAATTCGCTTGGAGATGGGCGCAGCTGATAGCACAGGGTCAGTTGTGCCTTGTGGCCGAACGAGAGCCTCTGAATCGCATTATTGACGGAGATACAGACATCCAACATGGACACAAGATGAAACACACACAGGCCGAATCAGACCGTACGATTTGGCACCAACATTCGGTAGCCCTCGAGAAGCGTGCTGTAGCTGTTTCGGACGATTCCGAGCACCCGACAAAATTCGCTTGGAGATGGGCGCAGCTGATAGCACAGGGTCAGTTGTGCCTTGTGGCCGAACGAGAGCCTCTGAATCGCATTATTGACGGAGATACAGACATCCAACATGGACACAAGATGAAACACACACAGGCCGAATCAGACCGTACGATTTGGCACCAACATTCGGTAGCCCTCGAGAAGCGTGCTGTAGCTGTTTCGGACGATTCCGAGCACCCGACAAAATTCGCTTGGAGATGGGCGCAGCTGATAGCACAGGGTCAGTTGTGCCTTGTGGCCGAACGAGAGCCTCTGAATCGCATTATTGACGGAGATACAGACATCCAACATGGACACAAGATGAAACACACACAGGCCGAATCAGACCGTACGATTTGGCACCAACATTCGGTAGCCCTCGAGAAGCGTGCTGTAGCTGTTTCGGACGATTCCGAGCACCCGACAAAATTCGCTTGGAGATGGGCGCAGCTGATAGCACAGGGTCAGTTGTGCCTTGTGGCCGAACGAGAGCCTCTGAATCGCATTATTGACGGAGATACAGACATCCAACATGGACACAAGATGAAACACACACAGGCCGAATCAGACCGTACGATTTGGCACCAACATTCGGTAGCCCTCGAGAAGCGTGTTGTAGCTGTTTCGGACGATTCCGAGCACCCGACAAAATTCGCTTGGAGATGGGCGCAGCTGATAGCACAGGGTCAGTTGTGCCTTGTGGCCGAACGAGAGCCTCTGAATCGCATTATTGACGGAGATACAGACATCCAACATGGACACAAGATGAAACACACACAGGCCGAATCAGACCGTACGATTTGGCACCAACATTCGGTAGCCCTCGAGAAGCGTGCTGTAGCTGTTTCGGACGATTCCGAGCACCCGACAAAATTCGCTTGGAGATGGGCGCAGCTGATAGCACAGGGTCAGTTGTGCCTTGTGGCCGAACGAGAGCCTCTGAATCGCATTATTGACGGAGATACAGACATCCAACATGGACACAAGATGAAACACACACAGGCCGAATCAGACCGTACGATTTGGCACCAACATTCGGTAGCCCTCGAGAAGCGTGCTGTAGCTGTTTCGGACGATTCCGAGCACCCGACAAAATTCGCTTGGAGATGGGCGCAGCTGATAGCACAGGGTCAGTTGTGCCTTGTGGCCGAACGAGAGCCTCTGAATCGCATTATTGACGGAGATACAGACATCCAACATGGACACAAGATGAAACACACACAGGCCGAATCAGACCGTACGATTTGGCACCAACATTCGGTAGCCCTCGAGAAGCGTGCTGTAGCTGTTTCGGACGATTCCGAGCACCCGACAAAATTCGCTTGGAGATGGGCGCAGCTGATAGCACAGGGTCAGTTGTGCCTTGTGGCCGAACGAGAGCCTCTGAATCGCATTATTGACGGAGATACAGACATCCAACATGGACACAAGATGAAACACACACAGGCCGAATCAGACCGTACGATTTGGCACCAACATTCGGTAGCCCTCGAGAAGCGTGCTGTAGCTGTTTCGGACGATTCCGAGCACCCGACAAAATTCGCTTGGAGATGGGCGCAGCTGATAGCACAGGGTCAGTTGTGCCTTGTGGCCGAACGAGAGCCTCTGAATCGCATTATTGACGGAGATACAGACATCCAACATGGACACAAGATGAAACACACACAGGCCGAATCAGACCGTACGATTTGGCACCAACATTCGGTAGCCCTCGAGAAGCGTGCTGTAGCTGTTTCGGACGATTCCGAGCACCCGACAAAATTCGCTTGGAGATGGGCGCAGCTGATAGCACAGGGTCAGTTGTGCCTTGTGGCCGAACGAGAGCCTCTGAATCGCATTATTGACGGAGATACAGACATCCAACATGGACACAAGATGAAACACACACAGGCCGAATCAGACCGTACGATTTGGCACCAACATTCGGTAGCCCTCGAGAAGCGTGTTGTAGCTGTTTCGGACGATTCCGAGCACCCGACAAAATTCGCTTGGAGATGGGCGCAGCTGATAGCACAGGGTCAGTTGTGCCTTGTGGCCGAACGAGAGCCTCTGAATCGCATTATTGACGGAGATACAGACATCCAACATGGACACAAGATGAAACACACACAGGCCGAATCAGACCGTACGATTTGGCACCAACATTCGGTAGCCCTCGAGAAGCGTGTTGTAGCTGTTTCGGACGATTCCGAGCACCCGACAAAATTCGCTTGGAGATGGGCGCAGCTGATAGCACAGGGTCAGTTGTGCCTTGTGGCCGAACGAGAGCCTCTGAATCGCATTATTGACGGAGATACAGACATCCAACATGGACACAAGATGAAACACACACAGGCCGAATCAGACCGTACGATTTGGCACCAACATTCGGTAGCCCTCGAGAAGCGTGCTGTAGCTGTTTCGGACGATTCCGAGCACCCGACAAAATTCGCTTGGAGATGGGCGCAGCTGATAGCACAGGGTCAGTTGTGCCTTGTGGCCGAACGAGAGCCTCTGAATCGCATTATTGACGGAGATACAGACATCCAACATGGACACAAGATGAAACACACACAGGCCGAATCAGACCGTACGATTTGGCACCAACATTCGGTAGCCCTCGAGAAGCGTGTTGTAGCTGTTTCGGACGATTCCGAGCACCCGACAAAATTCGCTTGGAGATGGGCGCAGCTGATAGCACAGGGTCAGTTGTGCCTTGTGGCCGAACGAGAGCCTCTGAATCGCATTATTGACGGAGATACAGACATCCAACATGGACACAAGATGAAACACACACAGGCCGAATCAGACCGTACGATTTGGCACCAACATTCGGTAGCCCTCGAGAAGCGTGCTGTAGCTGTTTCGGACGATTCCGAGCACCCGACAAAATTCGCTTGGAGATGGGCGCAGCTGATAGCACAGGGTCAGTTGTGCCTTGTGGCCGAACGAGAGCCTCTGAATCGCATTATTGACGGAGATACAGACATCCAACATGGACACAAGATGAAACACACACAGGCCGAATCAGACCGTACGATTTGGCACCAACATTCGGTAGCCCTCGAGAAGCGTGCTGTAGCTGTTTCGGACGATTCCGAGCACCCGACAAAATTCGCTTGGAGATGGGCGCAGCTGATAGCACAGGGTCAGTTGTGCCTTGTGGCCGAACGAGAGCCTCTGAATCGCATTATTGACGGAGATACAGACATCCAACATGGACACAAGATGAAACACACACAGGCCGAATCAGACCGTACGATTTGGCACCAACATTCGGTAGCCCTCGAGAAGCGTGTTGTAGCTGTTTCGGACGATTCCGAGCACCCGACAAAATTCGCTTGGAGATGGGCGCAGCTGATAGCACAGGGTCAGTTGTGCCTTGTGGCCGAACGAGAGCCTCTGAATCGCATTATTGACGGAGATACAGACATCCAACATGGACACAAGATGAAACACACACAGGCCGAATCAGACCGTACGATTTGGCACCAACATTCGGTAGCCCTCGAGAAGCGTGTTGTAGCTGTTTCGGACGATTCCGAGCACCCGACAAAATTCGCTTGGAGATGGGCGCAGCTGATAGCACAGGGTCAGTTGTGCCTTGTGGCCGAACGAGAGCCTCTGAATCGCATTATTGACGGAGATACAGACATCCAACATGGACACAAGATGAAACACACACAGGCCGAATCAGACCGTACGATTTGGCACCAACATTCGGTAGCCCTCGAGAAGCGTGTTGTAGCTGTTTCGGACGATTCCGAGCACCCGACAAAATTCGCTTGGAGATGGGCGCAGCTGATAGCACAGGGTCAGTTGTGCCTTGTGGCCGAACGAGAGCCTCTGAATCGCATTATTGACGGAGATACAGACATCCAACATGGACACAAGATGAAACACACACAGGCCGAATCAGACCGTACGATTTGGCACCAACATTCGGTAGCCCTCGAGAAGCGTGCTGTAGCTGTTTCGGACGATTCCGAGCACCCGACAAAATTCGCTTGGAGATGGGCGCAGCTGATAGCACAGGGTCAGTTGTGCCTTGTGGCCGAACGAGAGCCTCTGAATCGCATTATTGACGGAGATACAGACATCCAACATGGACACAAGATGAAACACACACAGGCCGAATCAGACCGTACGATTTGGCACCAACATTCGGTAGCCCTCGAGAAGCGTGCTGTAGCTGTTTCGGACGATTCCGAGCACCCGACAAAATTCGCTTGGAGATGGGCGCAGCTGATAGCACAGGGTCAGTTGTGCCTTGTGGCCGAACGAGAGCCTCTGAATCGCATTATTGACGGAGATACAGACATCCAACATGGACACAAGATGAAACACACACAGGCCGAATCAGACCGTACGATTTGGCACCAACATTCGGTAGCCCTCGAGAAGCGTGCTGTAGCTGTTTCGGACGATTCCGAGCACCCGACAAAATTCGCTTGGAGATGGGCGCAGCTGATAGCACAGGGTCAGTTGTGCCTTGTGGCCGAACGAGAGCCTCTGAATCGCATTATTGACGGAGATACAGACATCCAACATGGACACAAGATGAAACACACACAGGCCGAATCAGACCGTACGATTTGGCACCAACATTCGGTAGCCCTCGAGAAGCGTGTTGTAGCTGTTTCGGACGATTCCGAGCACCCGACAAAATTCGCTTGGAGATGGGCGCAGCTGATAGCACAGGGTCAGTTGTGCCTTGTGGCCGAACGAGAGCCTCTGAATCGCATTATTGACGGAGATACAGACATCCAACATGGACACAAGATGAAACACACACAGGCCGAATCAGACCGTACGATTTGGCACCAACATTCGGTAGCCGTCGAGAAGCGTGCTGTAGCTGTTTCGGACGATTCCGAGCACCCGACAAAATTCGCTTGGAGATGGGCGCAGCTGATAGCACAGGGTCAGTTGTGCCTTGTGGCCGAACGAGAGCCTCTGAATCGCATTATTGACGGAGATACAGACATCCAACATGGACACAAGATGAAACACACACAGGCCGAATCAGACCGTACGATTTGGCACCAACATTCGGTAGCCCTCGAGAAGCGTGCTGTAGCTGTTTCGGACGATTCCGAGCACCCGACAAAATTCGCTTGGAGATGGGCGCAGCTGATAGCACAGGGTCAGTTGTGCCTTGTGGCCGAACGAGAGCCTCTGAATCGCATTATTGACGGAGATACAGACATCCAACATGGACACAAGATGAAACACACACAGGCCGAATCAGACCGTACGATTTGGCACCAACATTCGGTAGCCCTCGAGAAGCGTGCTGTAGCTGTTTCGGACGATTCCGAGCACCCGACAAAATTCGCTTGGAGATGGGCGCAGCTGATAGCACAGGGTCAGTTGTGCCTTGTGGCCGAACGAGAGCCTCTGAATCGCATTATTGACGGAGATACAGACATCCAACATGGACACAAGATGAAACACACACAGGCCGAATCAGACCGTACGATTTGGCACCAACATTCGGTAGCCCTCGAGAAGCGTGCTGTAGCTGTTTCGGACGATTCCGAGCACCCGACAAAATTCGCTTGGAGATGGGCGCAGCTGATAGCGCAGGGTCAGTTGTGCCTTGTGGCCGAACGAGAGCCTCTGAATCGCATTATTGACGGAGATACAGACATCCAACATGGACACAAGATGAAACACACACAGGCCGAATCAGACCGTACGATTTGGCACCAACATTCGGTAGCCCTCGAGAAGCGTGCTGTAGCTGTTTCGGACGATTCCGAGCACCCGACAAAATTCGCTTGGAGATGGGCGCAGCTGATAGCACAGGGTCAGTTGTGCCTTGTGGCCGAACGAGAGCCTCTGAATCGCATTATTGACGGAGATACAGACATCCAACATGGACACAAGATGAAACACACACAGGCCGAATCAGACCGTACGATTTGGCACCAACATTCGGTAGCCCTCGAGAAGCGTGCTGTAGCTGTTTCGGACGATTCCGAGCACCCGACAAAATTCGCTTGGAGATGGGCGCTGCTGATAGCGCAGGGTCAGTTGTGCCTTGTGGCCGAACGAGAGCCTCTGAATCGCATTATTGACGGAGATACAGACATCCAACATGGACACAAGATGAAACACACACAGGCCGAATCAGACCGTACGATTTGGCACCAACATTCGGTAGCCCTCGAGAAGCGTGCTGTAGCTGTTTCGGACGATTCCGAGCACCCGACAAAATTCGCTTGGAGATGGGCGCAGCTGATAGCACAGGGTCAGTTGTGCCTTGTGGCCGAACGAGAGCCTCTGAATCGCATTATTGACGGAGATACAGACATCCAACATGGACACAAGATGAAACACACACAGGCCGAATCAGACCGTACGATTTGGCACCAACATTCGGTAGCCCTCGAGAAGCGTGCTGTAGCTGTTTCGGACGATTCCGAGCACCCGACAAAATTCGCTTGGAGATGGGCGCTGCTGATAGCGCAGGGTCAGTTGTGCCTTGTGGCCGAACGAGAGCCTCTGAATCGCATTATTGACGGAGATACAGACATCCAACATGGACACAAGATGAAACACACACAGGCCGAATCAGACCGTACGATTTGGCACCAACATTCGGTAGCCCTCGAGAAGCGTGTTGTAGCTGTTTCGGACGATTCCGAGCACCCGACAAAATTCGCTTGGAGATGGGCGCAGCTGATAGCACAGGGTCAGTTGTGCCTTGTGGCCGAACGAGAGCCTCTGAATCGCATTATTGACGGAGATACAGACATCCAACATGGACACAAGATGAAACACACACAGGCCGAATCAGACCGTACGATTTGGCACCAACATTCGGTAGCCCTCGAGAAGCGTGCTGTAGCTGTTTCGGACGATTCCGAGCACCCGACAAAATTCGCTTGGAGATGGGCGCAGCTGATAGCACAGGGTCAGTTGTGCCTTGTGGCCGAACGAGAGCCTCTGAATCGCATTATTGACGGAGATACAGACATCCAACATGGACACAAGATGAAACACACACAGGCCGAATCAGACCGTACGATTTGGCACCAACATTCGGTAGCCCTCGAGAAGCGTGCTGTAGCTGTTTCGGACGATTCCGAGCACCCGACAAAATTCGCTTGGAGATGGGCGCTGCTGATAGCGCAGGGTCAGTTGTGCCTTGTGGCCGAACGAGAGCCTCTGAATCGCATTATTGACGGAGATACAGACATCCAACATGGACACAAGATGAAACACACACAGGCCGAATCAGACCGTACGATTTGGCACCAACATTCGGTAGCCCTCGAGAAGCGTGCTGTAGCTGTTTCGGACGATTCCGAGCACCCGACAAAATTCGCTTGGAGATGGGCGCAGCTGATAGCACAGGGTCAGTTGTGCCTTGTGGCCGAACGAGAGCCTCTGAATCGCATTATTGACGGAGATACAGACATCCAACATGGACACAAGATGAAACACACACAGGCCGAATCAGACCGTACGATTTGGCACCAACATTCGGTAGCCCTCGAGAAGCGTGCTGTAGCTGTTTCGGACGATTCCGAGCACCCGACAAAATTCGCTTGGAGATGGGCGCTGCTGATAGCGCAGGGTCAGTTGTGCCTTGTGGCCGAACGAGAGCCTCTGAATCGCATTATTGACGGAGATACAGACATCCAACATGGACACAAGATGAAACACACACAGGCCGAATCAGACCGTACGATTTGGCACCAACATTCGGTAGCCCTCGAGAAGCGTGCTGTAGCTGTTTCGGACGATTCCGAGCACCCGACAAAATTCGCTTGGAGATGGGCGCAGCTGATAGCACAGGGTCAGTTGTGCCTTGTGGCCGAACGAGAGCCTCTGAATCGCATTATTGACGGAGATACAGACATCCAACATGGACACAAGATGAAACACACACAGGCCGAATCAGACCGTACGATTTGGCACCAACATTCGGTAGCCCTCGAGAAGCGTGTTGTAGCTGTTTCGGACGATTCCGAGCACCCGACAAAATTCGCTTGGAGATGGGCGCAGCTGATAGCACAGGGTCAGTTGTGCCTTGTGGCCGAACGAGAGCCTCTGAATCGCATTATTGACGGAGATACAGACATCCAACATGGACACAAGATGAAACACACACAGGCCGAATCAGACCGTACGATTTGGCACCAACATTCGGTAGCCCTCGAGAAGCGTGCTGTAGCTGTTTCGGACGATTCCGAGCACCCGACAAAATTCGCTTGGAGATGGGCGCAGCTGATAGCACAGGGTCAGTTGTGCCTTGTGGCCGAACGAGAGCCTCTGAATCGCATTATTGACGGAGATACAGACATCCAACATGGACACAAGATGAAACACACACAGGCCGAATCAGACCGTACGATTTGGCACCAACATTCGGTAGCCCTCGAGAAGCGTGCTGTAGCTGTTTCGGACGATTCCGAGCACCCGACAAAATTCGCTTGGAGATGGGCGCTGCTGATAGCGCAGGGTCAGTTGTGCCTTGTGGCCGAACGAGAGCCTCTGAATCGCATTATTGACGGAGATACAGACATCCAACATGGACACAAGATGAAACACACACAGGCCGAATCAGACCGTACGATTTGGCACCAACATTCGGTAGCCCTCGAGAAGCGTGCTGTAGCTGTTTCGGACGATTCCGAGCACCCGACAAAATTCGCTTGGAGATGGGCGCAGCTGATAGCACAGGGTCAGTTGTGCCTTGTGGCCGAACGAGAGCCTCTGAATCGCATTATTGACGGAGATACAGACATCCAACATGGACACAAGATGAAACACACACAGGCCGAATCAGACCGTACGATTTGGCACCAACATTCGGTAGCCCTCGAGAAGCGTGTTGTAGCTGTTTCGGACGATTCCGAGCACCCGACAAAATTCGCTTGGAGATGGGCGCAGCTGATAGCACAGGGTCAGTTGTGCCTTGTGGCCGAACGAGAGCCTCTGAATCGCATTATTGACGGAGATACAGACATCCAACATGGACACAAGATGAAACACACACAGGCCGAATCAGACCGTACGATTTGGCACCAACATTCGGTAGCCCTCGAGAAGCGTGCTGTAGCTGTTTCGGACGATTCCGAGCACCCGACAAAATTCGCTTGGAGATGGGCGCAGCTGATAGCACAGGGTCAGTTGTGCCTTGTGGCCGAACGAGAGCCTCTGAATCGCATTATTGACGGAGATACAGACATCCAACATGGACACAAGATGAAACACACACAGGCCGAATCAGACCGTACGATTTGGCACCAACATTCGGTAGCCCTCGAGAAGCGTGCTGTAGCTGTTTCGGACGATTCCGAGCACCCGCCAAAATTCGCTTGGAGATGGGCACAGCTGATAGCACAGGGTCAGTTGTGCCTTGTGGCCGAACGAGAGCCTCTGAATCGCATTATTGACGGAGATACAGACATCCAACATGGACACAAGATGAAACACACACAGACCGAATCAGACCGTACGATTTGGCACCAACATTCGGTAGCCCTCGAGAAGCGTGTTGTAGCTGTTTCGGACGATTCCGAGCACCCGACAAAATTCGCTTGGAGATGGGCGCAGCTGATAGCACAGGGTCAGTTGTGCCTTGTGGCCGAACGAGAGCCTCTGAATCGCATTATTGACGGAGATACAGACATCCAACATGGACACAAGATGAAACACACACAGGCCGAATCAGACCGTACGATTTGGCACCAACATTCGGTAGCCCTCGAGAAGCGTGCTGTAGCTGTTTCGGACGATTCCGAGCACCCGACAAAATTCGCTTGGAGATGGGCGCAGCTGATAGCACAGGGTCAGTTGTGCCTTGTGGCCGAACGAGAGCCTCTGAATCGCATTATTGACGGAGATACAGACATCCAACATGGACACAAGATGAAACACACACAGGCCGAATCAGACCGTACGATTTGGCACCAACATTCGGTAGCCCTCGAGAAGCGTGTTGTAGCTGTTTCGGACGATTCCGAGCACCCGACAAAATTCGCTTGGAGATGGGCGCTGCTGATAGCGCAGGGTCAGTTGTGCCTTGTGGCCGAACGAGAGCCTCTGAATCGCATTATTGACGGAGATACAGACATCTAACATGGACACAAGATGAAACACACACAGGCCGAATCAGACCGTACGATTTGGCACCAACATTCGGTAGCCCTCGAGAAGCGTGTTGTAGCTGTTTCGGACGATTCCGAGCACCCGACAAAATTCGCTTGGAGATGGGCGCAGCTGATAGCACAGGGTCAGTTGTGCCTTGTGGCCGAACGAGAGCCTCTGAATCGCATTATTGACGGAGATACAGACATCCAACATGGACACAAGATGAAACACACACAGGCCGAATCAGACCGTACGATTTGGCACCAACATTCGGTAGCCCTCGAGAAGCGTGCTGTAGCTGTTTCGGACGATTCCGAGCACCCGACAAAATTCGCTTGGAGATGGGCGCAGCTGATAGCACAGGGTCAGTTGTGCCTTGTGGCCGAACGAGAGCCTCTGAATCGCATTATTGACGGAGATACAGACATCCAACATGGACACAAGATGAAACACACACAGGCCGAATCAGACCGTACGATTTGGCACCAACATTCGGTAGCCCTCGAGAAGCGTGCTGTAGCTGTTTCGGACGATTCCGAGCACCCGACAAAATTCGCTTGGAGATGGGCACAGCTGATAGCACAGGGTCAGTTGTGCCTTGTGGCCGAACGAGAGCCTCTGAATCGCATTATTGACGGAGATACAGACATCCAACATGGACACAAGATGAAACACACACAGGCCGAATCAGACCGTACGATTTGGCACCAACATTCGGTAGCCCTCGAGAAGCGTGTTGTAGCTGTTTCGGACGATTCCGAGCACCCGACAAAATTCGCTTGGAGATGGGCGCAGCTGATAGCACAGGGTCAGTTGTGCCTTGTGGCCGAACGAGAGCCTCTGAATCGCATTATTGACGGAGATACAGACATCCAACATGGACACAAGATGAAACACACACAGGCCGAATCAGACCGTACGATTTGGCACCAACATTCGGTAGCCCTCGAGAAGCGTGCTGTAGCTGTTTCGGACGATTCCGAGCACCCGACAAAATTCGCTTGGAGATGGGCGCAGCTGATAGCACAGGGTCAGTTGTGCCTTGTGGCCGAACGAGAGCCTCTGAATCGCATTATTGACGGAGATACAGACATCCAACATGGACACAAGATGAAACACACACAGGCCGAATCAGACCGTACGATTTGGCACCAACATTCGGTAGCCCTCGAGAAGCGTGCTATAGCTGTTTCGGTCAATTCCGAGCACCCGACAAAATTCGCTTGGAGATGGGCACAGCTGATAGCACAGGGTCAGTTGTGCCTTGTGGCCGAACGAGAGCCTCTGAATCGCATTATTGACGGAGATACAGACATCCAACATGGACACAAGATGAAACACACACAGACCGAATCAGACCGTACGATTTGGCACCAACATTCGGTAGCCCTCGAGAAGCGTGTTGTAGCTGTTTCGGACGATTCCGAGCACCCGACAAAATTCGCTTGGAGATGGGCGCTGCTGATAGCGCAGGGTCAGTTGTGCCTTGTGGCCGAACGAGAGCCTCTGAATCGCATTATTGACGGAGATACAGACATCTAACATGGACACAAGATGAAACACACACAGGCCGAATCAGACCGTACGATTTGGCACCAACATTCGGTAGCCCTCGAGAAGCGTGTTGTAGCTGTTTCGGACGATTCCGAGCACCCGACAAAATTCGCTTGGAGATGGGCGCAGCTGATAGCACAGGGTCAGTTGTGCCTTGTGGCCGAACGAGAGCCTCTGAATCGCATTATTGACGGAGATACAGACATCCAACATGGACACAAGATGAAACACACACAGGCCGAATCAGACCGTACGATTTGGCACCAACATTCGGTAGCCCTCGAGAAGCGTGCTGCTGCCGTTTCGGTCAATTCCGAGCATCCGACAACATTCGCTTGGAGATGGGCGCAGCTGATAGCACAGGGTCAGTTGTGCCTTGTGGCCGAAGGAGAGCCTCTGAATCGCATTATAGGCGTAGATACAGACATCCAACATGGACACAAGATGAAACCCACACAGGCCGAATCAGACCGTGCGATTTGGCACCAACATTCGGTAGCCGTCGAGAAGCGTGCTGTAGCTGTTTCGGTCAATTCCGAGCACCCGACAAAATTCGCTTGGAGATGGGCGCAGCTGATGGCAGAGGGTCAGTTGTGCCTTGTGGCCGAACGAGAGCCTCTGAATCGCATTATAGGCGGAGATACAGACATCCAACATGGACACAAGATGAAACCCACACAGGCCGAATCAGACCGTGCGATTTGGCACCAACATTCGGTAGCCCTCGGGAAGCGTGCTCCAGCCGTTTCGGTCAATTCCGAGCACCAGACAACATTCGCTTGGAGATGGGCGCAGCTGATGGCAGAGGGTCAGTTGTGCCTTGTGGCCGAACGAGAGCCTCTGAATCGCATTATAGGCGTAGATACAGACATCCAACATGGACACAAGATGAAACCCACACAGGCCGAATCAGACCGTGCGATTTGGCACCAACATTCGGTAGCCCTCGGGAAGCGTGCTCCAGCCGTTTCGGTCAATTCCGAGCACCCGACAAAATTCGCTTGGAGATGGGCGCAGCTGATAGTACAGGATCAGTTGTGCCTTGTGGCCGAACAAGAGCCTCTGAATCGCATTATAGGCGGAGATACAGACATCCAACATGGACACAAGATGAAACCCACACAGGCCGAATCAGACCGTGCGATTTGGCACCAACATTCGGTAGCCGTCGAGAAGCGTGCTGTAGCTGTTTCGGTCAATTCCGAGCACCCGACAAAATTCGCTTGGAGATGGGCGCAGCTGATAGCACAGGGTCAGTTGTGCCTTGTGGCCGAACGAGAGCCTCTGAATCGCATTATAGGCGTAGATACAGACATCCAACATGCACACAAGGTGAAACCCACACAGGCCGAATCAGACCGTGCGATTTGGCACCAACATTCGGTAGCCGTCGAGAAGCGTGCTGTAGCTGTTTCGGTCAATTCCGAGCACCCGACAAAATTCGCTTGGAGATGGGCGCAGCTGATGGCAGAGGGTCAGTTGTGCCTTGTGGCCGAACGAGAGCCTCTGAATCGCATTATAGGCGTAGATACAGACATCCAACATGGACACAAGATGAAACCCACACAGGCCGAATCAGACCGTGCGATTTGGCACCAACATTCGGTAGCCCTCGAGAAGCGTGCTGCTGCCGTTTCGGTCAATTCCGAGCACCAGACAACATTCGCTTGGAGATGGGCGCAGCAGATAGTACAGGGTCAGTTGTGCCTTGTGGCCGAACGAGAGCCTCTGAATCGCATTATAGGCGGAGATACAGACATCCAACATGGACACAAGGTGAAACCGACACAGGCCGAATCAGACCGTGCGATTTGGCACTTACATTCGGTAGCCGTCAAGAAGCGTGCTGCTGCCGTTTCGGTCAATTCCGAGCACCCGACAAAATTCGCTTGGAGATGGGCGCAGCTGATAGCACAGGGTCAGTTGTGCCTTGTGGCCGAACGAGAGCCTCTGAATCGCATTATAGGCGTAGATACAGACATCCAACATGCACACAAGGTGAAACCCACACAGGCCGAATCAGACCGTGCGATTTGGCACTTACATTCGGTAGCCGTCGAGAAGCGTGCTGCTGCCGTTTCGGTCAATTCCGAGCACCCGACAAAATTCGCTTGGAGATGGGCGCAGCTGATAGCACAGGGTCAGTTGTGCCTTGTGGCCGAACGAGAGCCTCTGAATCGCATTATAGGCGGAGATACAGACATCCAACATGGACACAAGATGAAACCCACACAGGCCGAATCAGACCGTGCGATTTGGCACCAACATTCGGTAGCCGTCGAGAAGCGTGCTGCTGCCGTTTCGGTCAATTCCGAGCACCCGACAAAATTCGCTTGGAGATGGGCGCAGCTGATGGCAGAGGGTCAGTTGTGCCTTGTGGCCGAACAAGAGCCTCTGAATCGCATTATAGGCGGAGATACAGACATCCAACATGGACACAAGATGAAACCCACACAGGCCGAATCAGACCGTGCGATTTGGCACTTACATTCGGTAGCCGTCGAGAAGCGTGCTATAGCTGTTTCGGTCAATTCCGAGCACCCGACAAAATTCGCTTGGAGATGGGCGCAGCTGATAGCACAGGGTCAGTTGTGCCTTGTGGCCGAACGAGAGCCTCTGAATCGCATTATAGGCGGAGATACAGACATCCAACATGGGCACAAGATGAAACCTACACAGGCCGAATCAGACCGTGCGATTTGGCACTTACATTCGGTAGCCGTCGAGAAGCGTGCTGCTGCCGTTTCGGTCAATTCCGAGCACCCGACAAAATTCGCTTGGAGATGGGCGCAGCTGATAGCACAGGGTCAGTTGTGCCTTGTGGCCGAACGAGAGCCTCTGAATCGCATTATAGGCGGAGATACAGACATCCAACATGGACACAAGGTGAAACCCACACAGGCCGAATCAGACCGTGCGATTTGGCACTTACATTCGGTAGCCGTCGAGAAGCGTGCTATAGCTGTTTCGGTCAATTCCGAGCACCCGACAAAATTCGCTTGGAGATGGGCGCAGCTGATAGCACAGGGTCAGTTGTGCCTTGTGGCCGAACAAGAGCCTCTGAATCGCATTATAGGCGGAGATACAGATATCCAACATGCACACAAGATGAAACCCACACAGGCCGAATCAGACCGTGCGATTTGGCACCAACATTCGGTAGCCCTCGGGAAGCGTGCTCCAGCCGTTTCGGTCAATTCCGAGCACCCGACAAAATTCGCTTGGAGATGGGCGCAGCAGATGGTACAGGGTCAGTTGTGCCTTGTGGCCGAACGGGAGCCTCTGAATCGCATTATAGGCGGAGATACAGACATCCAACATGGACACAAGGTGAAACCCACACAGGCCGAATCAGACCGTGCGATTTGGCACTTACATTCGGTAGCCGTCAAGAAGCGTGCTCCAGCCATTTCGATCAATTCCGAGCACCCGACAAAATTCGCTTGGAGATGGGCGCAGCTGATAGCACAGGGTCAGTTGTGCCTTGTGGCCGAACGAGAGCCTCTGAATCGCATTATAGGCGTAGATACAGACATCCAACATGCACACAAGGTGAAACCCACACAGGCCGAATCAGACCGTGCGATTTGGCACTTACATTCGGTAGCCGTCGAGAAGCGTGCTGCTGCCGTTTCGGTCAATTCCGAGCACCCGACAACATTCGCTTGGAGATGGGCGAAGCTGATAGCACAGGGTCAGTTGTGCCTTGTGGCCGAACAAGAGCCTCTGAATCGCATTATAGGCGGAGATACAGATATCCAACATGCACACAAGATGAAACCCACACAGGCCGAATCAGACCGTACGATTTGGCACCAACATTCGGTAGCCGTCGTGAAGCGTGTTGTAGCCGTTTCGGTCAATTCCGAGCACCCGACAAAATTCGCTTGGAGATGGGCGCAGCTGATAGTACAGGGTCAGTTGTGCCTTGTGGCCGAACAAGAGCCTCTGAATCGCATTATAGGCGGAGATACAGATATCCAACATGGACACAAGATGAAACCCACACAGGCCGAATCAGACCGTGCGATTTGGCACCAACATTCGGTAGCCGTCGTGAAGCGTGTTGTAGCCGTTTCGGTCAATTCCGAGCACCCGACAAAATTCGCTTGGAGATGGGCGCAGCTGATGGCAGAGGGTCAGTTGTGCCTTGTGGCCGAACGGGAGCCTCTGAATCGCATTATAGGCGGAGATACAGATATCCAACATGCACACAAGATGAAACCCACACAGGCCGAATCAGACCGTGCGATTTGGCACCAACATTCGGTAGCCCTCGGGAAGCGTGCTCCAGCCGTTTCGGTCAATTCCGAGCACCCGACAAAATTCGCTTGGAGATGGGCGCAGCTGATGGCAGAGGGTCAGTTGTGCCTTGTGGCCGAACGGGAGCCTCTGAATCGCATTATAGGCGGAGATACAGACATCCAACATGGACACAAGGTGAAACCCACACAGGCCGAATCAGACCGTGCGATTTGGCACTTACATTCGGTAGCCGTCAAGAAGCGTGCTCCAGCCATTTCGATCAATTCCGAGCACCCGACAAAATTCGCTTGGAGATGGGCGCAGCTGATAGCACAGGGTCAGTTGTGCCTTGTGGCCGAACGAGAGCCTCTGAATCGCATTATAGGCGTAGATACAGACATCCAACATGCACACAAGGTGAAACCCACACAGGCCGAATCAGACCGTGCGATTTGGCACTTACATTCGGTAGCCGTCGAGAAGCGTGCTGCTGCCGTTTCGGTCAATTCCGAGCACCCGACAACATTCGCTTGGAGATGGGCGAAGCTGATAGCACAGGGTCAGTTGTGCCTTGTGGCCGAACAAGAGCCTCTGAATCGCATTATAGGCGGAGATACAGATATCCAACATGCACACAAGATGAAACCCACACAGGCCGAATCAGACCGTACGATTTGGCACCAACATTCGGTAGCCGTCGTGAAGCGTGTTGTAGCCGTTTCGGTCAATTCCGAGCACCCGACAAAATTCGCTTGGAGATGGGCGCAGCAGATAGTACAGGGTCAGTTGTGCCTTGTGGCCGAACGGGAGCCTCTGAATCGCATTATAGGCGGAGATACAGATATCCAACATGGACACAAGATGAAACCCACACAGGCCGAATCAGACCGTGCGATTTGGCACCAACATTCGGTAGCCGTCGTGAAGCGTGTTGTAGCCGTTTCGGTCAATTCCGAGCACCCGACAACATTCGCTTGGAGATGGGCGCAGCTGATGGCAGAGGGTCAGTTGTGCCTTGTGGCCGAACAAGAGCCTCTGAATCGCATTATAGGCGGAGATACAGATATCCAACATGCATACAAGATGAAACCCACACAGGCCGAATCAGACCGTGCGATTTGGCACCAACATTCGGTAGCCGTCGTGAAGCGTGTTGTAGCCGTTTCGGTCAATTCCGAGCACCCGACAAAATTCGCTTGGAGATGGGCGCAGCAGATAGTACAGGGTCAGTTGTGCCTTGTGGCCGAACGGGAGCCTCTGAATCGCATTATAGGCGGAGATACAGACATCCAACATGGACACAAGGTGAAACCCACACAGGCCGAATCAGACCGTGCGATTTGGCACTTACATTCGGTAGCCGTCAAGAAGCGTGCTGCTGCCGTTTCGGTCAATTCCGAGCACCCGACAAAATTCGCTTGGAGATGGGCGCAGCTGATAGCACAGGGTCAGTTGTGCCTTGTGGCCGAACAAGAGCCTCTGAATCGCATTATAGGCGGAGATACAGACATCCAACATGCACACAAGATGAAACCCACACAGGCCGAATCAGACCGTGCGATTTGGCACCAACATTCGGTAGCCGTCGTGAAGCGTGTTGTAGCCGTTTCGGTCAATTCCGAGCACCCGACAAAATTCGCTTGGAGATGGGCGCAGCAGATAGTACAGGGTCAGTTGTGCCTTGTGGCCGAACGGGAGCCTCTGAATCGCATTATAGGCGGAGATACAGATATCCAACATGGACACAAGATGAAACCCACACAGGCCGAATCAGACCGTGCGATTTGGCACCAACATTCGGTAGCCGTCGTGAAGCGTGTTGTAGCCGTTTCGGTCAATTCCGAGCACCCGACAACATTCGCTTGGAGATGGGCGCAGCTGATGACAGAGGGTCAGTTGTGCCTTGTGGCCGAACAAGAGCCTCTGAATCGCATTATAGGCGGAGATACAGATATCCAACATGCACACAAGATGAAACCCACACAGGCCGAATCAGACCGTGCGATTTGGCACCAACATTCGGTAGCCGTCGTGAAGCGTGTTGTAGCCGTTTCGGTCAATTCCGAGCACCCGACAAAATTCGCTTGGAGATGGGCGCAGCAGATAGTACAGGGTCAGTTGTGCCTTGTGGCCGAACGGGAGCCTCTGAATCGCATTATAGGCGGAGATACAGATATCCAACATGGACACAAGATGAAACCCACACAGGCCGAATCAGACCGTGCGATTTGGCACCAACATTCGGTAGCCGTCGTGAAGCGTGTTGTAGCCGTTTCGGTCAATTCCGAGCACCCGACAACATTCGCTTGGAGATGGGCGCAGCTGATGGCAGAGGGTCAGTTGTGCCTTGTGGCCGAACAAGAGCCTCTGAATCGCATTATAGGCGGAGATACAGATATCCAACATGCACACAAGATGAAACCCACACAGGCCGAATCAGACCGTGCGATTTGGCACCAACATTCGGTAGCCGTCGTGAAGCGTGTTGTAGCCGTTTCGGTCAATTCCGAGCACCCGACAAAATTCGCTTGGAGATGGGCGCAGCAGATAGTACAGGGTCAGTTGTGCCTTGTGGCCGAACGGGAGCCTCTGAATCGCATTATAGGCGGAGATACAGACATCCAACATGGACACAAGGTGAAACCCACACAGGCCGAATCAGACCGTGCGATTTGGCACTTACATTCGGTAGCCGTCAAGAAGCGTGCTGCTGCCGTTTCGGTCAATTCCGAGCACCCGACAAAATTCGCTTGGAGATGGGCGCAGCTGATAGCACAGGGTCAGTTGTGCCTTGTGGCCGAACAAGAGCCTCTGAATCGCATTATAGGCGGAGATACAGACATCCAACATGCACACAAGATGAAACCCACACAGGCCGAATCAGACCGTGCGATTTGGCACCAACATTCGGTAGCCGTCGAGAAGCGTGCTCCAGCCGTTTCGGTCAATTCCGAGCACCCGACAACATTCGCTTGGAGATGGGCGCAGCTGATGGCAGAGGGTCAGTTGTGCCTTGTGGCCGAACGAGAGCCTCTGAATCGCATTATAGGCGGAGATACAGATATCCAACATGCACACAAGATGAAACCCACACAGGCCGAATCAGACCGTGCGATTTGGCACCAACATTCGGTAGCCGTCGAGAAGCGTGCTGCTGCCGTTTCGGTCAATTCCGAGCACCCGACAAAATTCGCTTGGAGATGGGCGCAGCTGATAGCACAGGGTCAGTTGTGCCTTGTGGCCGAACGAGAGCCTCTGAATCGCATTATAGGCGTAGATACAGACATCCAACATGGACACAAGGTGAAACCCACACAGGCCGAATCAGACCGTGCGATTTGGCACTTACATTCGGTAGCCGTCGAGAAGCGTGCTGCTGCCGTTTCGGTCAATTCCGAGCACCCGACAAAATTCGCTTGGAGATAGGCGCAGCTGATAGCACAGGGTCAGTTGTGCCTTGTGGCCGAACGAGAGCCTCTGAATCGCATTATAGGCGTAGATACAGACATCCAACATGGACACAAGGTGAAACCCACACAGGCCGAATCAGACCGTGCGATTTGGCACCAACATTCGGTAGCCGTCGAGAAGCGTGCTGCTGCCGTTTCGGTCAATTCCGAGCACCCGACAAAATTCGCTTGGAGATGGGCGCAGCTGATAGCACAGGGTCAGTTGTGCCTTGTGGCCGAACGAGAGCCTCTGAATCGCATTATAGGCGTAGATACAGACATCCAACATGGACACAAGATGAAACACACACAGGCCGAATCAGACCGTGCGATTTGGCACCAACATTCGGTAGCCGTCGAGAAGCGTGCTGCTGCCGTTTCGGTCAATTCCGAGCACCCGACAAAATTCGCTTGGGGATGGGCGCAGCTGATGGCAGAGGGTCAGTTGTGCCTTGTGGCCGAACGAGAGCCTCTGAATCGCATTATAGGCGGAGATACAGACATCCAACATGGACACAAGATGAAACACACACAGGCCGAATCAGACCGTGCGATTTGGCACCAACATTCGGTAGCCGTCGGGAAGCGTGTTGTAGCCGTTTCGGTCAATTCCGAGCACCAGACAACATTCGCTTGGAGATGGGCGCAGCTGATGGCAGAGGGTCAGTTGTGCCTTGTGGCCGAAGGAGAGCCTCTGAATCGCATTATAGGCGGAGATACAGACATCCAACATGGACACAAGATGAAACCCACACAGGCCGAATCAGACCGTGCGATTTGGCACCAACATTCGGTAGCCGTCGAGAAGCGTGCTCCAGCCGTTTCGGTCAATTCCGAGCACCCGACAACATTCGCTTGGAGATGGGCGCAGCTGATGGCAGAGGGTCAGCTGTGCCTTGTGGCCGAACGAGAGCCTCTGAATCGCATTATAGGCGGAGATACAGATATCCAACATGCACACAAGATGAAACCCACACAGGCCGAATCAGACCGTGCGATTTGGCACCAACATTCGGTAGCCGTCGAGAAGCGTGCTCCAGCCGTTTCGGTCAATTCCGAGCACCCGACAAAATTCGCTTGGAGATGGGCGCAGCAGATAGTACAGGGTCAGTTGTGCCTTGTGGCCGAAGGAGAGCCTCTGAATCGCATTATAGGCGGAGATACAGACATCCAACATGGACACAAGATGAAACCCACACAGGCCGAATCAGACCGTGCGATTTGGCACCAACATTCGGTAGCCGTCGAGAAGCGTGCTCCAGCCGTTTCGGTCAATTCCGAGCACCCGACAACATTCGCTTGGAGATGGGCGCAGCTGATGGCAGAGGGTCAGCTGTGCCTTGTGGCCGAACGAGAGCCTCTGAATCGCATTATAGGCGGAGATACAGATATCCAACATGCACACAAGATGAAACCCACACAGGCCGAATCAGACCGTGCGATTTGGCACCAACATTCGGTAGCCGTCGAGAAGCGTGCTCCAGCCGTTTCGGTCAATTCCGAGCACCCGACAAAATTCGCTTGGAGATGGGCGCAGCAGATAGTACAGGGTCAGTTGTGCCTTGTGGCCGAAGGAGAGCCTCTGAATCGCATTATAGGCGGAGATACAGACATCCAACATGGACACAAGATGAAACACACACAGGCCGAATCAGACCGTGCGATTTGGCACCAACATTCGGTAGCCGTCGAGAAGCGTGCTGTAGCTGTTTCGGTCAATTCCGAGCACCCGACAAAATTCGCTTGGAGATGGGCGCAGCTGATGGCAGAGGGTCAGTTGTGCCTTGTGGCCGAACAAGAGCCTCTGAATCGCATTATAGGCGGAGATACAGATATCCAACATGCACACAAGATGAAACCCACACAGGCCGAATCAGACCGTGCGATTTGGCACCAACATTCGGTAGCCGTCGTGAAGCGTGTTGTAGCCGTTTCGGTCAATTCCGAGCACCCGACAAAATTCGCTTGGAGATGGGCGCAGCTGATAGCACAGGGTCAGTTGTGCCTTGTGGCCGAACGAGAGCCTCTGAATCGCATTATAGGCGGAGATACAGATATCCAACATGCACACAAGATGAAACCCACACAGGCCGAATCAGACCGTGCGATTTGGCACCAACATTCGGTAGCCGTCGTGAAGCGTGCTCCAGCCGTTTCGGTCAATTCCGAGCACCCGACAAAATTCGCTTGGAGATGGGCGCAGCTGATAGCACAGGGTCAGTTGTGCCTTGTGGCCGAACGAGAGCCTCTGAATCGCATTATAGGCGTAGATACAGACATCCAACATGGACACAAGATGAAACACACACAGGCCGAATCAGACCGTGCGATTTGGCACCAACATTCGGTAGCCGTCGAGAAGCGTGCTCCAGCCGTTTCGGTCAATTCCGAGCACCCGACAAAATTCGCTTGGAGATGGGCGCAGCTGATAGCACAGGGTCAGTTGTGCCTTGTGGCCGAACGAGAGCCTCTGAATCGCATTATAGGCGGAGATACAGATATCCAACATGCACACAAGATGAAACCCACACAGGCCGAATCAGACCGTGCGATTTGGCACCAACATTCGGTAGCCGTCGTGAAGCGTGCTGCTGCCGTTTCGGTCAATTCCGAGCACCCGACAAAATTCGCTTGGAGATGGGCGCAGCTGATAGCACAGGGTCAGTTGTGCCTTGTGGCCGAAGGAGAGCCTCTGAATCGCATTATAGGCGGAGATACAGATATCCAACATGCACACAAGATGAAACCCACACAGGCCGAATCAGACCGTGCGATTTGGCACCAACATTCGGTAGCCGTCGTGAAGCGTGCTCCAGCCGTTTCGGTCAATTCCGAGCACCCGACAAAATTCGCTTGGAGATGGGCGCAGCTGATAGCACAGGGTCAGTTGTGCCTTGTGGCCGAACGAGAGCCTCTGAATCGCATTATAGGCGTAGATACAGACATCCAACATGGACACAAGATGAAACACACACAGGCCGAATCAGACCGTGCGATTTGGCACCAACATTCGGTAGCCGTCGAGAAGCGTGCTCCAGCCGTTTCGGTCAATTCCGAGCACCCGACAAAATTCGCTTGGAGATGGGCGCAGCTGATAGCACAGGGTCAGTTGTGCCTTGTGGCCGAACGAGAGCCTCTGAATCGCATTATAGGCGGAGATACAGACATCCAACATGGACACAAGATGAAACCCACACAGGCCGAATCAGACCGCGCGATTTGGTACCAACATTAGCTAGACCAGTCAAGTTATCTGCTTAAATACGAAATGTTGTATAGTCGTTTGTATTGATTTTAGTTTTAAAAAAAGGGCCTGGTTTAATTGGGACTGCGCACAACATCGTGATGCTAAATAATCGCCGTTAAAGTTTGTCCACCAATTTTCGTACTTAAGCGGTTTTGCCAGGAGGGGGATTTCTTCACATTGTCTAAATTTAGCCAGGTGTATCAGCGAAGGAGATCCAGAATGGATGAGCTAGCAACGCTTCCTGGCATCCCACAAAGCCCCCACGATAACTCTAATTGACGATGACAATGAGAAGGCTGTTAGCGGCATGAGCGACTGCAGCTTAGACAGCGGCTGGGTTCCAGACGCAGACGATGGGTCAAGTGATGCTGAGATTGTCGATTCAAGTGAAGATGAAGTTGGTGCCTCTGGGGATATGTGGTGTAGTGGTCCGCGAAGAAATTCGACGCGAGGGGCACTCACACACAGAGGGGCCGGACTGCCAACTAACGGAGGGGGTACTCCGATCGACGGTGGGGTCTGAAGATCTTCTCACCTTGTGTACCCGTCGACCTGGCGGGGTTAACGCTCTTCCTGGGTGACCTGGAAGGGGCCAAGGGGTTTGTTCTTGGTTGGGCTGGAGTGTGGACGGCACTCAGGGGTAATCGGGTGACGACCTTGCGGATACTTCTACGCGCGATCGTCGGTAGACAGAGTAGGTCGAAGCTTGAATAAACTTGATCCACTCTGGGGGGTTGTCCTTCGGGGCTTGTGTTGTTCCAAAGGGGGCCAATGGGTTCCAATGTAGATGCTTGGGCCGCCTACTGTTAGCGGTGGAGTTGAGGGGTGGAGAGAGAAGCGTTGACCTGGCCAAGCTTTCCAGGCGTTGTTGCGTGTCTTGTCCTTGAGCGTCTTGGGGTCCTTCGTCAAGGGGGGCCAATATACTTCCCAGCCTTGGAAAATGCGGAACACCACTTGCGTGTTACAAGGAAAATCTCTCTCTCCGTTAACCATCTTAAATCCTTCCTATCTGTTCCCTTTCCTCCCATCATCTGCCCATCTCCCTCGCAGCTGACTGACTACCTTGAACTTCATCCGGTGTACCAATTATTCGGTACATGTCATTCTCGATCGCCGTCGATCCAAAAGTGTACCTAAAAGATTGCACCATTGTCGATCCAGATTCTCGATCACGATAATGTCTCGAAATGATTGCACCATATCGATCCACTTTCTCGATCAGGATAACGTGTCGAAATGATGGCACCCTTGTCGATCCATTTCTGGATCGCCAGCCGTGTACCCGAATGATTGCGCCATATCGATCCACTTGACTGGTACCCAAAAGTTGGTACCTGATTCGACTCCGTATCAGATCTGAATAGATCTGGATAGTCCCACTCAAGTTCCGTCTAATCACTCCACATCCTTCTCGATCATGTCTCCTTCGATCAATCGCTGACGACCAGCCTTCTCGCTTCACCACAATCGCCCCCTGTCCAAGGCGACACTACACGGTGGTTGAGCCGTGGACATCCGCTCACACTCGCTTTTGCTTCTACCCCCACAAAGCTACCTCCTCATGTCTTCGGCTTCTCCCAGTCAGAGTTCGAGCAACATTGGTACGTATCCAATCGTAAATGGCCGTATCTGCGTGGCTAACCACTTATTCCTGTGGCAGATCCGGATCATCCGACGGCGTCACCTCCACACATCAATATTCCTGCGGCGCAACAGCGTAGCCCAGAGCGTGCAGGTACCTCTCTTGTCTCCGATCCTTTCCAGGGCCGCATTAACCCACTTCGTTCCCTTCAGATCCGGTGAACACCAACCCCCAGAATACTTCATCTCCTCGCAATGCTCCTAGTAGCACTCCTGTTCCGGGTGTAGGGTCGCCGCGCGTGGGCAATCAATCAGCCGGCGACTCTGTTGTTCCAGATCATCACGGCGCCGAGGCTGGAGCTTCGGCGGTCCCCGATCGAGCCTCTTCTGCAGGGTCTGCCGGGCGGGACATCCAACTCGGTAATGCCAACATTACTCCCCTCCCGTTGGATGTTCCAGCGATCCAATCGAGTCTCGCAGCGATCGAGACGGCCTTGGGGCGGGAAGGTGCCTTTCAGCAACTTCAAGCCGACTATGCCGTCCTCCAACAGCAACTGCGTTCCGCTGAACACCGTATTGCGGATCTGGAGAGCCAATTTCGCGAGGCCGCCCAGCTTGCGTCACCATTCGTCCAGTTTTGCCAGCACCGCTACGATCTTGTGCGCCACGACCTGCATGAGTCTCGGAAGCAGTTTGGTGAAGTCGTCAACGCCCTAGCGGGTCATGAAGGGGATCGCATCCGGATCGCGAATCTGGAGAGTCAGCTCCAGACTGCGCGGCAACAGCATCAAGACGCGATCGCCGATCAAGGTCGCATCATCAGCGATCTCACCGATCAGCTAGCAGCAGCACTGCTGCGAGCTCCCGCTGTCAGTCCCCAAGAGTTGCAGCGATTGCGATCGGAGCTCGATTCTTCGGTCGCTGCTAGTGCTGATCTACAGCAGGCCCTGCAGCAAGCGATGGCTGCACGCGATCGACTTCAGGCCCAGCTGGCCAGTGAAATCGACGACCACCAACGAACCCGTCAGGAATTGGCCGAGGCTCACGATTCCAACAGCGCGCTGGCGGCTTCTCAAGATGCTCTCGAAGGGGCGGTCGAGCAGCTCAAACGTCAACTCGGCACGGCGCAGCAGAATATAACCAACATTCGGGTAAGCTGTGATGCTCATCTGGATCTTGCCATCTCTGAGCGCGATCAGGCTTGTATCGATCGAGATCAAGCCAGATCCGACCTTCAAGATCGTGAAGCCAAGCTCCGACGCGCGCGGGGCGATCGAGATCGAGCTCGAAGTGAGATGCAGTCTTACCGTAAGTATCGTGCATGAATGCCCTTGTTTCGATCATGACTAATCAGCCGTTGATTACAGAGGCACACGTGGATGCGGTTCGACAGTCGGTCGCCCGACTCGAGCAACAGGTCGCCAACCTCCAAACTTCTGCCGATGATCTCCGACAGCTACGGGCCGACAACGACTCTCTACAGTCAAGTCTCGCGTCGGAGAGGCAGCTGCGTGAAGCAGCCGAGGCCGAACGCGACCGGCTGCTGATCGAGCGCGACACGATCGGCCAACAATTAGCTGGACTCTCCTCACCTGTGCAGACTCGTCCGTCCAGCGATTCAGGGTCGAACCCATCAACACCCAGTCGGCCGCTCCCACGTAAGCGCAGTCGATCGCCGTCTGCGGATTCTCCATCTCCCCTCAAGAAACCGCGTTCGTCTTCGGGGTCCTCTACTCGGCCGATCCAGATCGACTCGGACGAAGACGACGGAGACTCTCAGGACGGCAGTGACACCGAGCACAAGAATGAAGACAACAGCGATGACGACGGATCCGACCATGGAGGTGTTCGATCGCAGCCCGATCAAGACAGTACCCGATCGGCTAATATTCAACCGGGGGCCGGTGGCAATGGTCCATCTAGTCCCAGTTCAAGTGAATCATCCAGCGGGTCTCCTGACGACGGTGACTCTGGATCGAGCGGGCTCCTGTCCGACGATGCGCTCGATCGTCTTCCAGCCACTCGGATCGGGCGTGGCCAGTGGATCCCGGGTTATCGTCGACCCCGGCATTTCGCTCGTCGAGACGTAGTCCCTTGGCCTGTAGCTGAGGTACGGCGGGTCAGTCTTCGCAACCTCACCGTCGACGCTCTCTTCAAGGATTGGAGCCGTCCGTCACTTTGGCTGTTCCCAGCTCGACTGCCCCAGCCCAGATCGTCCATGTGGGATCGCGACCTGATCACGGAGGCTAATGTGCGGGCTCTGTATGACGCTGAGCCTTGGACGGCCTTACAGACGCCTGTGGTTCCTCACTCTTTCGACCTCACGGGATGGTTTGCGGACTTCGCCCTGCAGTACACCACCTTCGAGCAAGACCACCTCCAGGCGCTGTGGGAAGCGACGCATCACTTCACGCTCACCTCAGAGATGCGCAGAGCAAGTCCCTATCTCGATCGCCTCAACCACGATCGCAAGCAGCGGCGCTCACGGGCTGGTCCTCGTTGGAAGAAGGTGTTGGAAGTCGCCCTCCAGGGGATGATCGCAGGTCATTGTGATCTCGATCTCTTCTTGGATCCGTTCATCCTGCACTTCCCTCGCCGAAATGCTGAGCAGAGCGCTTGGTGCCCTGGTCTTGGGGCGCGCGTGCGTCCTAGCGACTTGCTAGAGGCCTTGGCGCTCACGGACACCTCCGATCCATGGCGTAATCAATTTCGCACCCACCCTCAGGATCATCCCGGCCTACAGGTAGCGCGCCTCGATGGCAAATTCCGGCCAACAGCAGCTTCCGGTAGTGACGGTAGCGATCAGGACTAGATCAGGTAGGCTGATCCCTTCGGCAGTTAATCCTTGAGTGATCCTTCCTTTTACACGTAAGAGCCCTTGGGCTCCATCGTTGGGGACGGCCCCTTCGATTTAACAACACTCCTTTCTTTTTCACAAATATCCACCACTCATCTGGTGACGTGCCCACATACCTTTCTTTCCACATTCTCCCTCTTGCAGCATCCCAACTACTGCGAAGGGTCTCCTTCGTCTTCCTCGTGCGACTGCATCGCATTAAAGCGATTGCGATTCGCCCTCTTCCTCTCGAACTCCCTCAACAATGCGCCGCAGTTCAAGTCAGCCTCGTCAACCCACGTGGGCTCCTCATAGCCCTTTCAGTGTACAAGAAACTCGCGATGCACGCGGCCGTACCGCGTTCTCCGGCCCGATCGCACATCCACAATCTGTTCCACCTCGTACTCGTCGTCCTCAAGTGCTGTCTCCCAGCTATCTTCTGGCAAGAAGGCCTCGTCGAAATCGAAACGATCGGCGTCCAAATCCACAAGTCGGGTCTTCGGCCGATCGGGGCAGTTCCTCACCAGCTTCAGTTTGGACAGATGTACGATCGGGAATACGTTATATTCCGATCCGGCAATCTCAAGACGAGCAGCGTGGTTTTCGATCAGTTCCGCGACGCGGAATGGGCCGTGCCACATGTGCGCTAATTTCTTCGCGTAGCCGACCTTCACGCGATCGAGATACAACCATACCTGCGATCCAGCCTCGATCCTGTGCGGGCGTACTTCCTCGTTGTGGCGATCAGCTCTACTCCGGATGGCGTCACGAAGGCGCTCATTCACATGTTCGCGTGCCTGCTGGTACTGCTTCTGGATGTGATTTCTCCAGCGGCGGGCGTCTCGATCACGATGTCCTGTAATGGCGATCGGCAGGGCAGCTTCCAACGTCGTTCGCGGATCCCAGCCGTGCGCAAGGTAGAATGGAGTATCTCCACGTGTGCGATCGTGAGCTGTGTTGAGCGCGAAAGTGAGCCGTTCGGCGTATTCATCCCAGTCTCGCTGATCGACATCTGCGACATATATCTTCAGGGAGCGTGTCAGCGTCTGTACCATCCGTTCTGCCGATCCATTACTCTGCGGTCGGTACGCCATCGTGGGGCTTTGTTTTTGCCCCACGATTCGGTTGAACGCACGGAAGAAATCGGCCATGAATCCAGGCTCTCGATCGTGTCGGATGACTTCGCTGGCACCGAACCGGCGGAAGACGCATTCCTCGTAGTTCTCTGCAATCGTTTGTGCCGTCCGAGAGTTGCTGGCTTTCGCGATCACGTAACCGGTGAACAAGTCGATCCAGATCAGCAGCTCGGTATTCCCTTTGAACGATTTCGGTAACGACGGGATATGATCCATCGCGATCACCTGGAAAGGGTACGTAGCTTGTATGTTCCCTGGCGACTCTCCCTGTATGAGAGGCCGTCCCTTCCCGGTCTCACAATCGATGCACTCACCTACGTACTTCTGCACACTCTTGAACAGGCCACGCCAATGGAAGTGTTTCCTGATCCGCTCGTACGTTCTTCCGATTCCCTGGTGTCCTCCTTCTAGGCTGACGTGGTAATGATGCAGGAAATCTTGTTGAAGCGTTTCAGGTACAACCACGCGGACGATCGGATCTCGATCGGCATTCGATCTTGACCCAGTCGGACAATAGAGCAGCAGTCCACTCTCGTCTAGATCATACTCGCTGGCGATCTTGGCGCAGGCCTTCGCATCTTCAGCTGACAAGTCTACCACGTTGCCTTGCAGGTAAGCTTTCAGTTGCATGATCCATACCTCCTCATCCTGAGCTTGTACGATCCGCTCAACCCTCATCTGCTGTACGATTGACTCTTGCAGGATTTCCGGTCGTACTTGACGTCGTCGCCCCGCGGCTCGGGTAACCGCAGACACGTGGACAGCCGCGTCGTCTTCCTTCGGCCGCAGAATTTCGTCCAGGCGATTGAGCGTGGCCAAGTCTTGCCGATCCACTTCCAAGGTAACGATCTCTCCAGCCTCTTGCTGTAAGGCCGTGTTGGCTAACTTGTCTGCACTCTGATTCCATTCTCGCTTGACGTGTAGGAATTCGTGCCTCGGACAGACTCTCAGTTGATCCATCGCTTTCTGTCTCAGCAGTTGGAGCTTAGGCGCCTTGCAGTCAATCTCACCGCGCATCTGGCGGATGATCAAGTTCGAATCACCGCAGATCACGATCCGCCCCCGGTCTGATGTCGGAAGGAGATCGAGCCCAAGTAAGAGACCCTGATATTCTGCCTCATTGACAGTGATCTCCGGCATAAATCTCGACTCCGCAGAAACGACCGTCCACTCGGGGAGCTTCCAGACCACAGCACTGAACGCGCCGACCTTCCTCTTGACACTCGCGGATCCATCAAAGGAGACTACCAGCAAGTCTTCGTCCGGCTCTACCGTTGGTGGCGGCGTGACGATTAGTCTGCGTGGTTGCTTCCTCGGAGCGATGGCGATCAAGGCGTGATCTACCTCTGATCGAGGCGTGATACTAGCCGCGAGGGCACCCAGGATCTCGTCTTCGCCTCTGGAACACTTCACGATCTCCAGCGTCCATCCTGACAGCAGAGCAGCCCACTTGCCCAATCGCCCATCAAGTCCGGACGAGTTCAACAGCCACGCAAGCGTGGAGTGTCGAGACAAGACCTTGATGGATCGGCCGGCCAGTTGGGTGTAACACACATCCAGCATTCGGAGCAGGGCCAAGACCTCCTTGTCGACCGTGCTGTAATTCAGCTCGTTGGTCTTCAAGGTACGACTGGTGAAGGCCACTGGCCAGTACACGCCATCATGTTCTTGCATGAGCGCGGCAGAGATCGCCCATTGGCTCGCGTACAGCACAACCACGGGACCTCGATCAGGGTCGAAGTGTCGGAGGATCGGCGTGGACACGATCTTGGCCTTCAGCAAAGTGAACGCAGTGATCGCTCTCGCCCACCGGTCATCTTCAGGCGACTCGTCGCCCCCGGTCTGAGGTACCTCGGCTCTCTCGTCCTTCAGCCGATACTCATGGAAATCCACCTCGCGCAACTCGTACAAGATCGCAGCGTAGATCGAGAAGTCCTCGATGAACCGACTGTAGTAGTTCAAGCTCCCAAGAAACGACTGCATCGATCGGAGCGAAGTCGGGAAGGGTAAGTTCCCCAGTGCTTCTAGATCTTTCGGGCTTGCCTCCAGACCTTCCGCTGACACTTGATGTCCCAGGTACGCCACCTTGCTATAGCCCCAGAAACTCTTGACCACACTGATTGACAGATTCCATCGATCGCAGGTGTCTAGGAGCCGCTCGACTTTCTCGCAGAGATCATCCCAGTCAGAGCTAGCGATCAAGATGTCATCAATGTATGACCGTCTTCCGAGTACCGACGGCTTCAGCTCAGGATCAGGTTCACCGTCTTCAAACACGTCGATCAGCTTCGTCGACTCTTGATCAGCTCTGATCCGAAGATGTCCGTACAGCGCGTTGTCGATCAAGCGCTGGTAGATCTGCGGGGCGTTCTTCAATCCGAAGGGCATACGTGTCCACTCGAAGAGTCCGAAAGGGGTGATGAACGCAGAGATCAACCTGGCTCTTTCCGTCATGCTGACAACCCAGAATCCACTCGCCATATCCAGTGAGCAATACCAGAGGACCTTATCCAGATCGTCCAAGAGATCATTGATTAGCGGCATGGGGTACACCATCAACTTCGTCAAGCTGTTCACCAACCGGTAGTCGATGCAGAGACGGATGTCGACCCCATTCTTCTTGATGATCACAACGATTGGAGATGCCCAAGGTGAGGTCGAATGGGTGATGATTCCCGCCGACAACAGTCCCTTGATCAAGTCTGACAACTTCTCCCGAAACTGCGGAGCGACACGTCGCACGCGCTGGGCCACAGGGGTTGCGTTACCAACATCGATGTCACAGACGGCGCCGCGTGCAGCTGGAGGGAGAGCGTTCCCTTTTCCGATCAGGAGATGCCTGCGCTTCCAGATGATCTGCCTCAATCGATCGATCTGTTCCGGCGTTCTCCCTTCTGCCTCCTCGATCTGGATATCTTCGATCTTGACTTCCTCCGTGGTGGCGCTTACCTCCGGGAGTACGGCCATCTGATTCTCCAGATCTTCAACGATCAGGTCCTTCCCTTCATGGTAACAGACTTCGTCGTCTTCAGGCGTCCCGCTGACTTCGACCTCCGACTCCATTTTTGGATCGTCGACAGTACCAGACGCTGAGCCGGTCAGTGGTTGATCGTCGATCGGCGGCTTCGAACTGTCGATCATCGGGCTGATCGACTCCCGATCCACGAAATTCGATCGGTTCTCGATCTTGCACTCCTGGTCGTCCATCCACTCTGGTTCCGATTCCCGCCGATCTTGCTTCGAGTCGACTGGATCAGCCCATTTCACCGCCACAGCAGCTACTTCGGGCTTCGGTCTGGATCCTTCACGCTTCAGGATACCCTTCGGGATGTCGTACGTTGGTCGATCCACCAGTGGTCCCATGTACGTCGGCTCAGGTTCCGCTTCCTCTTGCTGATCAGTGGTGGCTTCGTACGCAAGATTCTGCCACTCAGCATATCGACGCGATCCCACGGAGATGAGCCCAGGTGTTCGCGGTACGAGATCTTCAGCCAACCACAGTCCCAACTGTGTGAGTCTCTGCAACATCAGCTTCTTGTCGCTGATGTTCGTGATCTTCAAGTACTGCGTCCGGCCAAGACCCTTCACCAAGGTAGGTACCCATCTTTCTCCACGGGCGATCCACAACTTCTCTCGCTCTAACGCTCGGGGCTTTTGTATCGGTATTTCTACAGACTCTCCGACTTCCAGGTGAACGCTGTCGTCGAGCGCGATGTCGTGGCTGCTTCGGCCATACGGAGGGCGGCGACCCGTCAACTGTACCCGTACTTCGTTCGGGAGGCACATAGTCCCGTCGGCCAGATCAAGACGGATGCCGGCTGGGATCATGAAATCCATGCCTAGTATCACGTCTTGCCCGACCATGTCACCAACCCACGCATCGAAGAAGTAAACCAAGAAACCAGCCAGCGTGATCTTGATCGTGGTACGTCCCAGAGTTGCGTACACATTTTCTCCGATTCCGATGCAATCCTGTCTCTGACTCTCGTCTATGATGCAGCCAACCTTACGAGCAAAGGCGGTGCTAACGATCGAGACTTCAGCGCCGGAATCTAGGAGCAGGGTCGCTCTGGAGTTGTTGATCTTGCCGGTGGCCTTGGCCTGCTTGAACCATTTGCCGGGAGCGTGATACTTCCAGTAGCCGCGTGATTCGCCAGGTAAGAGATCCCCAGTTGAATCAGATGGTGACATCCTGGCATTGCTGACTAACGCTGGTCTTCCGTGCTCCACATCAGGCAGGTGATCCTTCCAGTATCCACGCAATTCGCCGTCAGCTAAATCAAGTTCCATCACAACTTCCGATCGGGAGAACTCATCATTCCGCAAGCTCGCTATCGTAGCGGTACGTCTTCCATGAATTCCACGTATATTGTTGATCGGTGTTGTCGTCTCACTGACTCTTGCCTTCGGCTGCCTTTCAACGTATGCAAAAATACAGAACTTAGAACGCTCGGCTCGTACCAGATTCAAACCTGGCGAGCGTCCTAGTTTAACATCTTCTCCGCGTTGGATGGCAGCATTCCGGCGTGGCGCGTCGGGTTGTACCATTGGCGGATCAAGTTGTAAAACTCTTCCATCGGGCATTTGCCGTCTTCGTGGAGCTTGCCGCAGGCGCGGCACACGTACAGGCAGTGGTCAGCAGGGTGACCACGGCGACCACACTTCTCGCAGGTCAGGCGTTTCCAGCATCCAAGATCGGAGTGCCTCGTGGATCCACAGTGCGAGCACGGTGGCGGACGTTCCTCCAGGCGCGATCCATCTTCGCGATCAGTGCGAGCCGGCGACTGGCCTTCTTCCCAACGGCTCGGGCGTTGAGTTTCCGGTTTACGGTGATCAGCTGCAGCGGCCAAGTAGACGTGCGACGGAGCTCGATCATCTTCCGATCCACTAGAATCCAGATCGGATCCCGACCCAGCGCTGTCATATGAAGCGCGGATTGCGCGAACGGCGCGAGTGGACTTCGAAGGAGCTTGCGGTGGACCACTTGGCGCCTTCTGCCGGAACTTGTTCGATCCAGCGACAGCTTTGCTTTGGCAAACCTTGGCACGCTGACGAGCACGCAGAATTTCGGCAAGGGAGTCCCCGTCGGTGATACGCAGCAGAGTCAGCTGATCGGCCAACTCGCGATCATCCAGAGTCTCGATGAAATGCTCCACATGCTCCCGCTTTGTGGATGCCGATCCAGTCTTGATCTCCAACTTCGCGCGCAGACCCAACACGGTGAGCCTATGAAGATACTCAAGAGGCTTCTCGTCCGATCGCTTCCTCGCGTGGTAATATTGCCTCGCGAGAGATACGCCCAGCCCACAGTACTCGACTCGGAAGTCGCCTAGCAAGTCGTTCCACTTGCTGCGGGTGGTTCTCCCCAACTGTTGGTACCAGTTTCGCGCTGGACCAACTAGGAGGTTGCTGAAGACGATGCACTTCTCGCTGTCGGTCGCTTGATCTCGGGCGAACGCGGACTTCACTTTGCTCAACCAGCTTCTAGCTTTCTCCTCATCGAAATCCTTACCGGAGAATTCCTTCAGCTCGGAGATCGCGGAGATCCTGACTCGGGGAACTGCAGAGGTGCCAGCGGACGACGTGGCATCGGCGGACGACACAGCGTTGACACGCGGGACTTCGATACTCAAGTCGTCTGGATCGTACTCGTCTGGGTGATCATGATGTGATCCAACCGACTCCATGTCGACGTCTTGGGCACCGATGTTCTTCGGAAGATCGGGTACGCGTGGCGTCAGAGCGACTGCAGCTCCTTGCTCTTTCTGGTAGCGATCCGTCGCAGCATTGAGGAACGACTGAAGACTACCAGGGCTGGACGACACCGGCGCCAGGGTCGATTCTTTCTTCCTGGCTTCCAACATGGCTGCTCCGGCTGGTCCAAGCGTCATCCTGCTTAGCTCGATCGAGCTATCGGATCCCGCCTCCGACACCCTCGCAGACGTCTTCGCAGACGCGAACGAGGAGTGGGGTGACCCGGACTGGCTTGAGTATGTCGTCGTCAGCCCCTGATCGGCGGTCGAGATGACGGCGCCTACCAACGGTGTGAGCAGCCTTACCAAGTGCTTGGTGGATCCTTCAAGTATGGGAAGGTCAAGTTCGAGCAGTTCTTCGGCGTTGAAGTTCCCGGCCACGATTCCCGCTTCCTTCAGCATGCGCATCAGGGCGCTGATCGCCGCCGCTTGATCCACCGGCTTGGCTGGCTTGATCACCGGGCCTTGAAGATCGCCGATCAACTTCGGCTTCATCATCTTCATGACCGGGTCGTCGATCAAGAACGCGCGGAGTTTCTTCCGGTAGAGGACGACACGCAGCTCGTCTTCCGTCCAAGTCTTGGTATCACCACTCTCGTCCGTGTCGGGTGCCTTCAGCTTCATCTTCGTGGGCTTCGACGTCGCCTTCTTCGACTTCTTCGAGGAGGAGTGCGGAGTGGGGGTGGTGGTTTTGGGTGAAGGTCCTTCCGTTTTCACGGATGGATCTTCATCCGGCGGATTACGACTCGCGTCGCGATCCGCGGGGGGCCCCGGAGGGCCCAAGGGAGGAGGGTGAGGTTTTTCTTCGAGGTCCATCGCTGAACCTTCCTCCTTGTCCCCGCCAGAGCTCCTCCCAGGGCTCTGACGTTCGGTGTACTCTTCACTCTTCAGATGCGACGACGGCGATACACCTTCCGTCGACGCGCCGATACTTCCTGGCTCAACCTTGATCTTGTCTTCTTCTTGACTGGACTCACGGTGATATCCTCGGTTCGAATCCGGGCACGCGCACCATTGTGGTGTAGTGGTCCGCGAAGAAATTCTCGACGCGAGGGACACTCACACACAGAGGGGCCGGACTGCCAACTAACGGAGGGGGTACTCCGATCGACCGTGGGGTCTGAAGATCTTCTCACCTTGTGTACCCGTCGACCTGGCGGGGTTAACGCTCTTCCTGGGTGACCTGGAAGGGGCCAAGGGGTTTGTTCTTGGTTGGGCTGGAGTGTGGACGGCACTCAGGGGTAATCGGGTGACGACCTTGCGGATACTTCTACGCGCGATCGTCGGTAGACAGAGTAGGTCGAAGCTTGAATAAACTTGATCCACTCTGGGGGGTTGTCCTTCGGGGCTTGTGTTGTTCCAAAGGGGGCCAATGGGTTCCAATGTAGATGCTTGGGCCGCCTACTGTTAGCGGTGGAGTTGAGGGAGGTGGAGAGAGAAGCGTTGACCTGGCCAAGCTTTCCAGGCGTTGTTGCGTGTCTTGTCCTTGAGCGTCTTGGGGTCCTTCGTCAAGGGGGGCCAATATACTTCCCAGCCTTGGAAAATGCGGAACACCACTTGCGTGTTACAAGGAAAATCTCTCTCTCCGTTAACCATCTTAAATCCTTCCTATCTGTTCCCTTTCCTCCCATCATCTGCCCATCTCCCTCGCAGCTGACTGACTACCTTGAACTTCATCCGGTGTACCAATTATTCGGTACATGTCATTCTCGATCGCCGTCGATCCAAAAGTGTACCTAAAAGATTGCACCATTGTCGATCCAGATTCTCGATCACGATAATGTCTCGAAATGATTGCACCATATCGATCCACTTTCTCGATCAGGATAACGTGTCGAAATGATGGCACCCTTGTCGATCCATTTCTGGATCGCCAGCCGTGTACCCGAATGATTGCGCCATATCGATCCACTTGACTGGTACCCAAAAGTTGGTACCTGATTCGACTCCGTATCAGATCTGAATAGATATGGATAGTCCCACTCAGGTTCCGTCTAATCACTCTACATCCTTCTCGATCATGTCTCCTTCGATCAATCGCTGACGACCAGCCTTCTCGCTTCACCACAGATACAAGGCTCATTTTGATTGGCGATGACCTTAGATAGAAGGTGAGTGGGCGAAGATAAGTACGAGCAGAAGTGCTTGAAGGTCAAGGCACAAGAGCTTGAGCATCTACTGTGTTTTCTTTCTCAAATGACGAGCTCAGAGAAGAAGCAAAATATCATAACGGTGTTTGCGGTCCTCATGCAGACGGACACAGTTCTTCGTAATCGAGATCACGGCTTACGACAAAAGTTTCACTACTATCTTTTCATGGTGGGCCGTGTGATTCGATATGTTGGTGTACATGCTATGGCGTGTCAACAGCGACGGTTAAGCGCTACAGAACTAGCACTAAGGAGGGTACATTCTCCATTAAAGCTTCAAAGCAGACCTTGGACCTTTGCCGAAGCCACAATCAAACTGTGGGAAAAACCAGACTATCGACAACCAGGTGCGCCGCTACGTTCCTGAGGAGTTTTTCAGTGGTCAACATACGACCCGCCCAATGATGAGGATGAACGCCAGGCAGAAGCGGTCCAGAAAGCTCGTGCCGAGAAGCGGAAAGATGTAGCGAAGAAAAAGAAGCGGGTAATGAGTACAGCGTGTGATTCTGCAAGTGATGGAGTGGGTGGACCTACAGACGAAGCCCAGAGAAAGAAGCCAACACAACAGAAGGATTGACTGGTTGCAGTCTAAATTGTCAGCAAATCAAAACGATGCTAGTGGCAGAACTCTAAAATTAGAATCTTTTCTCTAAATATACACCTGGAATTTTGGAGAGAATTTTGGTCGAAGCCTTTTCAATAGGTTTGAACCTCGGAGTGGTCCCAATCGATTCGTATGATAATGTTACACAATAAAAAAATTCAATATGTCTCGGCGAATCGGAGACGACTTTTTCAAACCAACACGACGTGAAAACGGCTGAATAGAAATTTCCTGGTAAGGTCTCATTCTGTAGAGGAGATACTGTAGTATTCAGCTTTACAATGGTGTGCCTAACTCCAACTTTTTAAAATGGTTAACTAGCATTCGTTTGTTTTGCGCGGTCTCAATTTGTGTCGTCGCATCTGGAACGTATACCAACCACCGAGTTGTTAACGCAAGTGTCGTGTTAGTAGTACAAATAAAAAGAGATCATCTATATAGTAGCAGCTAATTCGAAGTAGAAGCTAAGTTATACACAAAAACATACAATCCTGCCCAGTGGCCCTGCTTCTTGATACAGACTCCGCCCAGAAACTGAAAACTACCTCCTGCTTATAACCTTTCAAAATCGGTTGTATCAGGCTAAGCATATTCAGGAGGTGGTGTCTGTCTCACGCCAATGTGGTTCACACTAACTGTTCAAATTTCGAATTCTCCCCCCAATTGCACGTCTTCGAGCAGAGCAGAACATGACGAAAGGCAAAAGGTCTCTGGCTAACTATCAACCAGAAGTGCAAGGTTATTGAAAAACATTGTCGCTGTCCCTCCCTGACACTGTCCGAATTGGGGCGCTGGGCGCTACATGCGTTCGAGCTCTCGCACCCTCCAGCCGATGCTACAATCTTTCGAGTCCTGCGGGACGCAGCCACCATCAAGGCTAAGCTTCAATCTGCTACCACCGCTAAAGGACGGATATCTCGTGTACGCTGCCCGGAGCTTGAGATCCAGCTTGGCGAGTTTGTGATGGAGTGTCAGAGCGCTCATGTCTGTCTTTCTCGTCGGCTCATTACGAAGAAGGCCCAGCGTATTATGGCGAGCCAGCGGTGAGCTCACCAACATCACTGTGCAGAAGTTGCCGCCAAACACTACATCATATCTTCAGCCAATGGACGCCGGAATTATTGCGGCAGCAAAGAGTGCTTATCGCGATAGGCACATGAGTTTGGCGTGCGATAGGGCTGACAAGTCGATGCCACACAAGGCTCCGGAGGGAAAGGGTATCTACTACGTTGACCAATTGCAAGGAATGAAGTGGGTTGACGAAGCATGGGACGATATCACTCCAGAGACAATTCGCCACTGCTTTATGAAGAGCGGGATTGTATTTTCAGAGGAGAAGGAGAACAACCCTCCCCCCACGCATCGACACCAAGTGAGAATGAGCGACGTTTTAATTTGACAAATAAATGTGAGACATTTGCATGTGATGTTACATATCCGGTACATAATTTATAACCTGGGGGAACTTTGAAGGTCCACCCTTTTCAGTTTCTGGGCGGAGTCTGTACCTATGACTAGCCAGGACTAGCTAGGTATACTTTAGCTACGCGAACACGTAATACATTACATTACATACCCGCGCGCGCGGTAATTTTGACTGCAAA